>PVHX01017493.1:0-39876 GCA_004024805.1 Geosciurus inauris | reverse complement strand
TTAAGTTAAACCTGTTATAACTCAATCATTTCATCTCTGAATTTTTTGCATTGTCTTTCGCATGAGCTTCTGGGGGACACCTAATCTAAACCATAATAATTAAGTTACTGCAACATTTTACTTACAATAATAATCTGCATTTATACTTCAGAATTTTAACAGATACAGCACATAAGGAGAATTTCACTATAACATATATGTCAAATGCTTACTCATATTCATAAATCAGCAATAAATCTAAGAGTTTCATTCTTCTCACCAAATACAGAAAAGTTAAGTATATGAGCACTTTCCATTGCTCCGATAATCTGTATTCTCTAATAACCATGAGAACAGAAGAGTGAACAGTGGACCAAGCCTGCCCTACCTGCTGGAAGTTTGTCCGCAGCAATCCCCCACAAGTCTTACCTTCCTCTTGTGATTCCCTGGTATCTTCCACTCAATTTACCTTTGAAACTCCCTGCTGGACTAGGATTTCAAAGCATTACACTAACTGTACAGTACTTATGTTCTTCCTCCAAATATGGCATTGATAAATATAAGAACCAGGATTGTAGCTGTGTTATGAATATGGAAACAGTGCTCCAAATACGAAAGGGCATTAAAGAAGAAGAGACTGTATCACACTGAAGAGTTGACTACTCTTAAGTTAGGTCCGTGTGTTTGTTGACCTTCATGTCCTATGTACCCCTTTATTTGAAACATTACTAAATTCTAGGAATTATTCTTGATATTTCTTAGATTAAAAAGATACTAAGAGTTGGATAATGTACCCCCAAGAGTTTAGGAAGGGGCCTAGCACAGAACAGATATTCAAAGAACATCATGAACAAATTAATTATAGGAGTTCACAAGTTACTTTATACCTTATGCTCATTTGAAATTTTCATCAACATAACTAAATTAACAAAATGGAATGTAATTCTGAAAAACAAATCAAGATATTCTCAGATCCTGTTGGCCAGGTCTTTTGTTCCCCACAGGAAAAATAAAATAATTTTAAATTGCTAGAGTTTATAGTTCTTACAATATATTTTCACATATTTAGTGATACCAAAAAACAACCTGTCAAAGAAATTTGCTATTTGGATCTGTTATACAAGGTGTGTGAGTGTGTGTGTAAAATCAGAGCACCCAAGCATTTAATACTTAACATTCCTCTTTGGACAAAAGGAGGCAGAAAAACTAAAGGTAGGAAAAGGTTTACCCAAGTACCTTTATAGAGGGATTCCTGTCCACCTCCAAATTTGATTTACTTTCACTTATACCTTGACAGATGAAATGAGATTATGATTAATAATAATGTCATCTATCTTATCAAACTAGGAACAGCCAACAATGAGTCATCAAATTCATCTCAGGTACCAGCAACTGTTGCTTCATTAACAACAATTAAAAGTGAAGGTGAGTAATGATTAATTTTGCCACCATCTTAAGAAATATATATATATATATATATATATATATATATATATATACACACACACACACATATGTATATATAATTCACATAACTTATTTTTTTTAAGTGTGCAATTCAATGAGTATGCCATCTTCCAATCTATGAGCATGGGATGGCTTTCCATTTCTCTAAATATTTCTTTCAATGATGTTTGAGGTTTTCAGTGTAAAAGACTTGCACTTCTTTTGTTCAATTTATTCCTTATATTTTAGTCAATGTTTTGCTTTTGTAAATGAAATAATTTTGCTTAATTCTAATTTTGGATTTTTCTTAACTACTCTATACAAATAGTTCACTTTTGTAAATTAATGTGTTTTGATACTTTGTTGAACTTACTGTTTCCAGTTTGTGTGAGGGAATGTGCACATGTGCTTGTGTATTCCTTAGGATTTTCTATATAATAGGATGTCATCTGCTAATATAGGTAGTTTTATCTCTTTCCTTCCAGTGTAAGTGCCTTTTATTTTATTTCCTTGCCTATTTATGCTGGCTAGAACCTACAGCATGTTGAACAGAAATAGTGAAAGCGGATATCTTTGTCTTCCTAATTTTAAAGGAAAACCATCAACATTTCACCAATAAATATGGTGGTAGTTAAGGGTTTTTCATAGACATCCTTTATCAGGATGAGGAAGTTTCCTCCTACTACTGGTTTATCGAGTGCTTTACCATGCAAAGGTATTAGATTTTTAAAATGCCTTTTCTAGGTATATTGATATTTCAGTATATTGACATTACAAGGTGATTTTCATTCTCTATTTTGTTAACATGACATATAACATTGCTTTTTGTATGTTGAACCAACCTTGTATTCCTGAGATAAATTCAGCTTGATCGTGGTGTATAATTCTTTTCATATGATGCTAGATTTTTATCATTTTCTTGAAAATTTATCATATTCATAAGATATATGAATTTTCTTTTCTTTGTAATTTTCTTGTGATTCTTTGGTTTTGATAGCAGGGTAATACTAGCCTCCTAGAATGAGTAGGAAAGTGTTCCCTCTTCTAGTAAATTTTGAAAGAGTTTGTTATTTTCTTCATCTTACTTGGGCAAGGTTATCATTTTAGAATAGACACTATGAAATCAGGCCACTGTTGTCCAAGTTTTTTAATCAGCATAAATAGCTCTACATAAAATATTATTAAAAACCCAAAATGCCAATATTTCAAACAAAAGTTGAACTGCTCTGTACAAAGCAGTATCGGGGTGAGAGTGTTTGAAGTGGCAAGGTGGACTTCTATTTTTCTCTTTTTCTACCAGAGGTAGCTCTTAAGACTTCCCCACTGAACCTGAGATAAACAGGGCTTCATGAATACAATTAAAAATGATCAGAATAAAATGTAAATAGAATTTTATTAAATTCTACTCAGAGTAAAACAAAAAATGAATGTTCATTCTATAACTAGAAAACAAAACACTCTTTTCAACCATCACCCAACCTGAGTGTAACCTCATTGGTAATTACTGAGAAACTACAGTTTTCAAAAGAGGTAATTCAAACATTGCAGAAGCTTTACAGGTCTCCAGAAGCACTGTTGGTTATCACTGTGTAAGACCTCATGGGTAAATAGGATCCATATACCTGAAAACTAAGGAAAAAAATACTGGTTAATATTTGATTTGACTTCAATAAAGACTATTAAAATAGACTTTAAGAAAGAGGAAAGTCAACATCTATGTGAGGTGAAATCTCTAAGGAAGAGCAGAGGGATTTAAAAAAAAAAATTCTAAATCCCTCTGAGGCACCAAACTATTCCAATTCATTTGATTTCTGGGGTTTATATTACAGGTGGCCACTCTATGCAGGCATAACTTTCTTTATACCTGGCCTGAGATTTGTACCAAATTCCTATAAGAACCCACATTGCTGAACAGAGTTAGAAAATGGATAGGTCTGTAGGTAAGGTATCTAATTGCACAGTTAGCCTAGCCCTAAATGACAGAAAGCTCTTAGAAAACAGCTCCCTAGGGTACTAGCATCTTTTGGGTCTTGCAAGAGTGAAACCATTGCTACACATGCAGTCCAGGGGCCCTGAATGACTCCCTTAACCAGCATCTAAATGATATAAAAATAAAAAGGTAATACAAAACTCACATGGAAATAAAGTTCTCTCTCCTTTTTGCTCTCCAATTAAAAGTTCAAATCCTACCCACGTTACATTCTTCTACACTTCTTTTTTTTTTAGAATTTTTTGGGCTCTACTATATCCTGGTTCCATTGTCTGAGTTCCTCTTCCCTAGAAGATAAATACTCCCAAAATACTGGAGGAACTGACATCTTAAGTTCTTCTTGGATGGTTCAGGGCATTGCTTTGCATTGCTTCACATCCTCCCACACCCCTTTGGACTTAACATTCAAATTTATTTACAATCTGGAATATTTCACCCCAAGGAGAAAGATCATAAGATCTGAGCAAAATCTTCAAGTCTTTGCCAATTCTTAGAAGCATAATTGATCAAAGAGTTTTAAATTATAATTAGATAGAAGTAATTAGTTCTGGTGTGCTTTTGTGCAGTAGAGTGATGCTAGCTAACAATGAGGTAGTGTAGATTTTAAGAAGTTAGAGGAAAGGATTTTAAAAGTTTTTAACTATAAATAAATGGTAAATGTTTCAAGAGATAGGTGTGTTTATATACTTCTCCCTTCATCTGTTGATAGGCACGTAAGCTGATTTCAAACCTTAGCTATTATGAATAGTGTCACAATAAAAAGGGTATACAGGTATCTCTGGAATGTTTATCTCATATTTTTAAAATATGTACCTAGATGTGGGATAGCTGGATCAGATAGCAGACCTATTTTTTAGTTTTTTGAAGAAACTCATACTGTTCTCCATAATGGTTGTACTGATTAGCATTCCTATCATCAGTGGATAAGAGTTCTTTCTATAAGAATTCTTTTAGTCCCCACATTTTTGACAGCATTTTTGTTGAGTTTTGAGAGAGATATATATATTAGCCATTCTAACTGGGGTGAGATGGTGTCTGACATTAGTTTTGTATTTCCTCAATGTCTACTGACATTGAGCATTTTTTTATATATATGCTGATAATTTGTATTTCTTCTTTCTGTGTATTCAGATCATTGCTTTCTTGGCAGAAACTTCAAGTTTTCTATATGTAGAATCTGCAAACAGGGATAATTTGACTTTCTCACTTTCTATTTCTTATGCTTTTTATTTCTTTCTCTTGACTAATTCCTCTGGTTAAAATTTCTGATACTATATTGAGTAAAAGCTGTAAATTGAGTAAAAATTGAGTAAATTCTTGTTTTATTCCTCATCTTAGAGGAAGTGCTTTCAATTTTTCCCCATTTGGTATGATATTGCCTGTGAGTTTATCATATATAGTCATTATTTTGTTGAGCTATGATTCTTCTATATCTAATTTGTTCAAGGCTTTTATCATGAAGGGATTGTAAATTATATCCAATGTTTTTTCCTCATCTATTGAGATGATCGTATGACTCTATCCTTCATGCTTTGATGTGATGTATTACGTTTATTGATTTGCATATATCAAAGTAGCCTTGCATTCTTGGGATGAAACCAACTAGTTAATTATCTTTCTGATGTGCTGTCGAATCTACTTACAAGCATTTTATTGAGAGTTTTTACACCTATATTCATTAGGAATATTGGTCTATAATTTGTTGTTGTTGTTGTTGTTGTTGTTGTTGTTATGTCCTTCTCTGGTTTTGGTAGCCAAGTACTATTTGACCACCTACATTGAACTGAGAGAGGTTCCCTCCATTTCAATTCTTTGTAATAGTTCAATAAAAATTAGCTTTGATTCTTCTTTAAAAATTTGGTAAAATACATAAGTAAAACCATCCAGTCCTGGACTTGTCTTTGTTAAAAGACATTTTGTTACTCATTCAATCTCACTCCTTTTTATTCATCTATCCAGGCTTTTTTTTACATCCCTGTGGTTTGATTTTCATAGAACATATGTGTCCAGAAATTTTTCAAGTTATTCTAGATTTTCTCATTTTTTAACATATAGTCTATCTTAACAATGCCTTGTGATCCTTTGTATTTCTGTGGTGTTGGTTGTAATGTCTCTCCTTGCATCTCTAATTTTATTTATTTTGGTCTCTCTTTTTGTCGTTCTCCCTGTTGGTTAGTCTAACTAAAGGTTTTGTTGATACTATTTACCTTTTCAAAAAACCAATTCTGTGTTTTATTAATTTTTTATGTTGCTTTTAGTCTGTGTTCTATTTCTGGTCCAATCTTTATTTCTTCTACTAATTTCTAATTTGCTTTGTTCTTGCAATTCCAAAATTCTTGAGATATAGCATTGGGTTTTTTAATCTGGAATCTTTCTTTTTTATGTAAACACTTTGCTATAGACTTCCCTTACAGCACTTCTCTCCCCTGCCTCCCACAGATTTTGGTATGCTATGTTTCCATTTTCATTTATTTTGATAAATTTTTAAATTTCTTTTCTCACTTCTTCAATATTTAAAAGCTTATTTTTCAGTCTCTGTGCATTTGCATAACTTCTTACATTTCTTTTGTTGTTTTTATTTTTATTCCATTGTACGTAGAAAACAAAAATGATTAGAACTTTTTCAAATTTGTTAAGACTAATTGTGTGAAATCATATATGGTTTGCTCTAGAGAAGGTTCTATGTGTTGATGAAAAAAATTGTATTTTGCTGCTTTTGGATGAAATGTTCTCTGAATGTGTGTTAAGTCCATTTTTCTATCATATAGTTTAATCCTGATGTTTCTTGGTTGATATTTTGTCTGCATTATCTGTTCATTGATGAAAATGGGATATTGAAATTCCCCACTATTATTGTATCAGATCCTTTCTCTCCCTCTAGGCCTAATAATGTTTGTTTTATAAAACTGAATGTTTTAACATTAGGTGCATATAGATGTACAATCACTGTATCTTTTTCTTAAATTGATCCTTTTATAAATTATAGAGTGAACTTCTTGATCACTTTTTGTCTTAAAAACCTAATTTCTCACATATAAGAATACCTATCCCTCCTCTTTAACCTTTCAATTTGCTTAGAGTATCATTTTTTCTTCTTTCACTTTCAGTCTGTGTGCATCTTTACTGATAAAGTGAGTTTTTTGTAGGCAGCACATTGTTGGAGCTTGTTTTTTTAAATTTATTCAGCCAGTCTGTATCTTTTAATTGAATCATTTGATCAATTTACATTCATTTCCTTATCATTAAGCATTACTGACAGGTTAAGGATTTATTACTGTTATTTTGTTGATTTATTTCTTGCCGTTTTGATTATTCTTTGTTCTTTTCTTTCTCTCTTATACATTTTTGTGGTTTGATGGTTTACTGTATTTACTGATAATATTTGACTCAATATCTTTTTTGTGTATTTTTCTAGTGAGGTTGATGCTTTCATATGCATTCATGGTTGTAGTTATCTTTCTTACACTTCTTGATGAAGGGGTCCCTTAAGAATCTTCTGAAAGGCTAGTGTGGTGGTCATGTATTTCCTGATTTTGCTTGTCTTGAAAGGTCTTTATTTCTTCTTCATTTCTAAAGGACAGCCTTGCTGGGTATAATAATAATAATCTTGGCTGGCAGTTATTTTATTTTAGGATTTGAGATATATTTCTCAGCACATGCTGTTAGTGTGAAAGGGATACCCTGAAATTTGACTTGATACTTTTCTCTCGCAGATTTTAGAATTTATTCATCTTGTGCTTTTAGCCATTTGAATATAATATGCTATGGTGAAAATCTTTTCTGGTCATTTCTATTTGGTGTTCTATACACTTCTTATACATGAATGACCATACTTTCCCAAGATTAGGGAAGTTTTATGCTATTATTTTATTGAGTAAGATTTATATGCCCTTGACTTTTTTCTTCTCTCCTTTGGGTATTCCAAAAAAAGAACCACACTGTTGTTGCTTTATTTAATGGTGTCACAAAGGTCTTGAATGCTCTCTTTTTCTCTTCTATTTTCTTTCTTCTCTCCTTTCTTCCTTTATTTTTAATTTGTCTGACAGGAATTTTCAAAAGACCTATATTTAAGTTCAGATATTCTTTCTTCTTGATCTAGGCTGTTTCTGAGGCTTTCAATTGTATTTTTATGGAGATCTTTATTATTGAGATCTTTATTTCTGAGATTTCTATTTGGTTCCTTTTCAAAGTATCTGTTCACCAAATTTCTCATTCATGTTTTTACATTTATATCCTGTCTTCCTAACTTCATTTACTTTTTATCTATATCTCTTGTTTTTCATTAATTTTTATAATCACTTTTAAAACATTTATCTATCATTTCATTTATTTCTTTGAAATATGTTACTAGAGTTAATATGTACTTTTTGAGGAATATTACCTTGTTTTTTTCATATTTGTTGTGCTCCTACATTGATGTTTATGTGTCTGATGGATCAGTTAGTTATCTCTACCACTTTTATTAGGTGACTATATTAATAAGTGTTTTCTTTCTGATGATGTATTTTGGTGTGTTGTTTTTTGATGAAATGTATATTTTGTTTCCAGCTGGGCATCACAGTGTAGTCTCCCTATAGTTTCTTTGGCTATGATCAATGACTTCAGGCATAGTACATGGTTGAATCACGTAGTCACACTGTCCTGAAGGTCCTTCCAGAGTGGATACACTCTAGCAGTTCAAGCAGATGTGGTACTAACAACAGTGAGTGTGTGGAACTCACTATTTGGTTATTACTATAATGGGAATGGTAGCCCCTATTGGGCAATGAAGACTTCTTTAGACATTGGTGTTGATTTCTGGCACCAGATTCAATCATGGTGAGGAGCCCAAAATACTTGTCCTCTGACCAGTCTGGTGTAGGCCCAAGTGCTATATGAGGAAAGGTGGTAGTAGGAATTACAATATCCTTTCTTACTATGTAATTCTTTATACTAAGAGATGGCTTTCTAATATTTACATTTTAGCCACATTGAAGAATTCTTATCTAATAATTTCTGAAGAGGAACTTCTATTTAATGGTTTCCAAGCATATGTGAATGTTCCACTGGGAAGCAAAATCTTTACCCACAAATGTTCCCACATTCTCAAGTGTTGAGTTTCTATAACTTGGGTGGTCTTTCCCTCTTCTGTGCTATTAGGAACATCAGTTTCAGCTCTGCTAGTACATCCAAATCTGCCACTACATGACCAAATATTTTCTTTTCAATTTTATACTTCAAGATATCTCTGAAGTTTGTGCACATTTCCACTCACTTTTTCTCATATTCTAACACAGTAGTTAACATCTGAATTTATTTCAGTTTTGTTTGTATATCGACTCCTGAAGGGTTTTTACCTAAAGACATATTTATCTACTATTTATGAAGTCTTGAAAAAATTCATTTCTCCAGCATGATCCCCTCAATGGCACTAATATTTTGCATTATTCTGTAGATGCTTGTTACCCCAGATTAGAAGCTGGCACTTTTGGAAGAAACTAGCAATTCATGCTCCATCATACTCTATGATAGGAACATATTAAATTGCTTTTTCTCCCACCTCCTAACATTGTATCTGGTTAAATATTTTCTAGTTGGCATGTCTGTTTTTTCTTTACTACCCTCTTTTTCCCTCTACTCTATTTTGAGGAGTGATGAGCATAAATCATTTTTATGATATTTATGTAAATATTGTTTCAATTAATTCCTTTTTGAAAGTCTCAATTTTATATTTTCTTTTTGTTAATTCTCCTTTTTTTCCAAAAAAGTAACTAAGTATAATTAAAAGTATGTTCTATCTGCTTCCTGCTATCCCTCCTCCTCAGGGTATTCTACCTATCTGAAAATCCTCTCCTAGACAGCATGAGAACCATGATACCATTTTTAACTACTACTAGTTCCTTACCATCTCCTTTCCAGAATAGTTAAGAACTTTTATATTATATAGGCTTTGATTTAGGTCATGGCTCTTTCCTATTATAGGTTATGTGACTATGGTGAAATAACTTCTCTGTGTCTTATAAATAAAATGATAATGAAATGATTACTTAACTTATAATATTATGTTGATGATCAAATAAGATGACCCAAAGCAAGCATATAGAAAAGACTAATGCCACTCCACTTTCTTAAAAATAATTACCTACATCATATAAAGGTGGACATTAAAATGCTCTATTTCTAAATCTTGGTCAGAAGTCTTTCAGCAGTTAATCTTCAAGGTGTAACTGGATTTTAATGTGAATATTCATAAGACTAAGTAGTGATTTGTTGTATTCTGGATAAATTTTCATTTTCTTCTTTTTCTGCACAATTAGAAACTCCAACTCAGAATGTCACAGAGAATGAGTTCAACACCCTAAATGGAACAGTGACAAACCTTCCACTTTCAAATGCTATTTCAACGACACAAGGTTCCCAACAGGAAAGTAAGTATGAAGATTTGTGCTAATGTTTAAGCTACTGTATTGGATAAGACTATCCTCAAAATATCTTCAGTGACCTACTTCCTCTAGTCAAACCCCAGTGGCTTACAGTTACCAACCAGTGCAGTAGTCTTTTCAAATTATTAATTCATCAAATGTATTAATCCACTGATTAGGTTACAGGTCTCATAATCTAATCATTTCACCTCTGAACATTTCTGAATTGTCTCATACATATGAGCTTTTGGGAGATCCCTCATATCCAAACCATAACAAAGGGCATCTACAGAAGCCCACAGAGATATCATTCCAAAGAGTAAAAGACAATGTTTTATCCTTAAGATCTGGTACAGAGCACAGATGTTGGTTCTTATCATATCTATTCAACATTATAATCAGAGGTTCTAGATAGTATATACATAGATAAAGATGACTAAATAGATAATTGATAGCTCCATCCAGTGAAATAAGAAGAAATAAGACAATTTTATTCACAGGTTGTATAATTGCTTATGTTAAAAATTCAAAGAATTTACATAAAAGAACTATTGGAAATATAAAGACTAGTTCATATCACAGGATTCAAAATATTTAAAAATTATACTTTTATATGTTAGCAATAGCAAACAAAATAAAATTAAGTAAGTAGTTCCATATACAACAGCATCAAGAATTACAAAATATTCAGGAATAAATTTAACAATAACAATGCAAGATTTGTTCATTAAAGTACACAACCTTTTGGTGAGCAATCAAATATCTAAATGTTTATATATTTATATTTTAAATGTTAGTTCTTCCTAAGTAAATTGGTGATTCATTAATATTTTCAATGTAATCCCTTTCAGAATCACAGCAGTTCTTGTTTAGAAATTGATGGGCTCATCCAAAAATTGGTATGCAAATGAAAATGGCTTAGAATAGCCAAAATGCTTTTAAAAGAGAAGATTAAAGTTGGAGATTTCACACAATCCAATTTCAAAACTTACTATAAAGCTATAATTATGAAATTCAAAATATTTTTTTAATTAAGGAAGTCATACACAAAATACAACATAGAGTATATCTTGTTTATATTAAAAATATAGAAAAAAATTAATATATATTTATTTTTAACTGATGCACAAAAACATAAAAATTATGTATTATACATATTTATGGAATACCATATGATGTTTTGAAACATACATTACATAACATTTAAATCAGGGTATATCCATCTATCCAAACATTTATCATTTCTTCATGCCAAAAATATCCAGGAACCTTTCTTCTAGTGTTTTGAAATGCATATTATTGTTGTCTACCATCACCCAACTGTAAAACAGCATTCCAGAACTTCCTACTCCTATCTCACTATAACTTAGTACCTTATGATCAGTCTTTCCCCCCCCTTCTCCTCTACCTCACTGTCCCCAGCTGCTAATAAACACCATTCTAATCTCAACTTCTACAAAACTGACCTTTTCCCACTACACATAAGTGAGAACATAAGTTAGAACACATAGTACTTGCTTTCCCTGCCTGACTTTTTCACTCAACATAATTATTTTCAGTTCCATCCATGTTGCAAATGGTAGAGTTTCATTCTTTTTTATAGCTGAATAGTACTTCATTGTGCATATGTACCACATTGACTTTATTCTCTCATAACTTGATGAAAGTTGTTTCCATTTCTTGGCTATTAAGGATAATATGGCATGGTAATGAATAAATAAAATGTGATATATATACATATATATCATGGAATATTACTCAGCCTTAAAGAAGAATGAAATTATGGGCATTTGCCAGTAATTGGATGGAGTAGAGTATCATGTTAAGTTAAATAAGCCAATCGCCAAACAACCAAAGGCCAAATGTTTTCTCTGATATGCAGATGCTAATTCACAATAATGGAGGAGGGGTGGTAGGGAAGAATAGAGTTACTTTAGATTAGTTAGAGAGGTGTGGGTATGGGGGTAGAAAGGATAGTAGAATGAGTTAAACATTATTACCTTATGTACATATATAACTATATGACTGGTGGGATTCTACAACATGTACAACCAGAAAAATGAGAAATTATACTTCATCTACACATAATGTATTAAAATGCATTCTAATGTCAGCCAAGCACAGTGGCACATGCCTGTAATCACAGCACTTTGGGAGACTGAGACAGGAGAATCACAAGTTCAAAGCCAGCCTCAGCAACTGTGAGGTACTAAGCAACTCAGTGAGACCCTGTCTCTACATAAAACACAAAATAGGGCTGGGGATGTGGCTCAGTGGTTAAGTACCCCTGAGTTCAACCTCTGGTACCCAAGAAAAAAGATGTAGTCTACTGTCATGTATAACTACTTAGAACAAAACAAAAGAATAATTTGATAACAAACATGGGAGAACAAATGTCTTTTCACATATTGATTTCATTTCCTTTGGATATATAACCAGAAGTGAGATGGCTGGATCATATGGTAGTTCTATTTTTAATTTTTTGATGAATGTTTATATGATTTTCCACAATTAATATATTAATTTACATTTCCATCAACAAAGTACAAAAGTTTTTTTTTCTCCCTATCCTTACCAACACTTTTTATTTTGTGTCATTTTGGTAATAACTATTCTTTCTGGAGTGAGGTTAGAACTTACTATGGTTTTGATTTGCCTTCCCTTAATGATTAGTGAGATGGAACATTCTTTCCATATATCTTTTGTCCATTTGTATGTCTTTTTGTGAAAAATGTCTGTTTAGGTCTGTGGCTAATTTTAAACCAAATTATTGGTGAAAGGACATTTTTATAAGAAGAAAAACATAGTGATTTAGTGATTGCCTGCAGCTGGAGGTAAGAAGTAATACTGTAAAGCAAAAAGTTTCAAGGGAGTTTTTCATGTTGATGGAAATGTTCTAAAACTAGAGTATGGTGAAGTTGCACGACTCTATAAATTTGCTAAAAATTATTAGTTGTATACTTACAAGTTAACTTAGATATTATTTAGTATTTAAACAGTAGCTTCATAAACATTTGTTTAAAAACAAAAGGAAAAAGTATTGACCATGACCAATCAGATTTTTTTTCTGAAAAATCTTAACTAGAAATCTCAAACAAACAAAACAAGTTAGCCATCCCAGCAGCTCGGGAGACTGAGGCAGGAGGATCACGAGTTCAAAGCCAGCCTCAGCAACCACAAGGCACTAAGCAACTCAGTGAGATCCTGTCTCTAAAGAAAATATAAAATAGAGCTGGAGATATGGCTCAGTGGTTGAGTTCAATCCCTTGTACCAAAAAACAAACAAACAAACAAATAAATAAGAAAAACAAGTTAGCCATAGGGAAAAAAGCTGTGAAATTTTAGTATAGAAAATCTGAAAAAATCATAGTAAATCATATGCATATTTATAGCATAAGAAATAAGATATATTATGAGTAACTGTAATTGGAAAAGAAAAATGGGGAGTTTGTGGGCAAATGGAGAGACCTCCATGAGAAAAATTAGTTCTCAGGACAGGGAGAGGGGAAGAACCTTGACCTCCCATAATTAATTTCTGGTATTTAGCTCCAGTCCATGAACATCCTGCCATCACATACTTCCCACATTCTCACATCCATGATATAAACAACCTACATATTAGTCTAAATATTCTGGTTAGAAAAGCTAGTACTCAGGCATGATAGCCATACTAGACACCATTCATCATAACTAATAGATATATTTTGGACTTATCCATATCCTTCATAAGAGGCAATGGCAGATGACTTACAGTCTCTAAATGTCTTTCTAGGAGATCTTTAAAGCTAAATTACAAAACAAAACAAAAAAAAACTAGTACAAACTATGGAAGTCCAATATCTAAAAATTTTGTCTAGAGGTAGTCTAATTTCAGACCATAATTATAAACTACTAATTCTTTTAAATAAGATAGTCACCCTATAAAAATTTTGAAGACTAAGATCTTCTCATCTGAAGAACATTTTCTTTCTAATCATGTTTTGGCTTCTGAGAAGTGGAACCTATTTTGTAGACAATATATGTCTGAAAGGAACCTTTAAAAAACCATAACTCAAGCACTTTGTAACAAGACTGTTCCTAAAATATGCAAGAATAAAATTATAGATGTATCTACAAAATGTGGAGTAGCTTCTGAGAGACTGAACTCAAATAGTTTGTACTTTGTACTAAATATTTATCTATTCTTTCTGTAACTGATGATGAGGAAGATGTCTCTTGAGGACTGTGGTATATTAAATCAGTACTTACACAGAAGTATGTGGTCACTCCCATGAGTCAGCAAAGACTTAATTTCACTTTGATTCATGAAGTAAAATACCTTCTTCTACATCTCAGCTTGGGGGATTATTGTATTTACTTAGTTTCTAAATGTAGTTTGAAATGGCTTTCTTTCACATAGTAAAAAACTCACAAAGACATTTCTTTCTTAAAAAATGAAACACACTGGAAAACAAGACAATGAAATAAGGGTATGTATTATTATCTTTTGAATTTGCCATTTGATTAACCAGTTCTATACTAAGTCCTTTAGATATTTGTTATATAACTAACAAATTACTTATGCCCTTGGACAGACATTGTTTCCTAAGTCTCTTGTTCTTCAAGGTGCTTTCTGCCCAGCTTGGGCACTACATGATATAATGAGTTTGTGCACATTTTCATGTGCCAAATGATGAAAAGAGGACCCCTCCCACGCTGCTTGTGAGCAGAACATGACTCCATTTCCAGCATTCATAGACATCCAGAATTAGTGGAGTCGGGACAAGATGTACAGAGGACAAGACAATCTACTAAGGTCAAACAGCTGAAGATTTCTCTCTCTTTGAAACCTTTGGGAAGTGGTCCTTGGGTAGTAAATATCAAATGAAGGTATTATGAGTATGTCATCTCAACACTGGAGCAGATGCAGTTTTGATTTAGAGTACAAGAATTAGTGGCGTTTGTTACTCCACTCCTTACGAAGGTGGAATGCAGATCAAAAAGAATTTTGTTCTCGAAACTTTTCTCCATTCTTTTCCCATTCTTTTAGAGTCATGTATATCTCTCCTGTTCTGTTCTTTTGTTCTGTTGTAGAATATAAATTCCTAAATTGCAAAATTATGATAGAAACCCTCAGTAATTCATACCTTTGATGTTATAGTTACAGAAATATGGGCATGTTGAACTAATTTATTTACTTAAAGTCTCTGGAAGGTCACCTGTGTACCTGGCATTATTCTAGTTTGTGGAAAATAGTTGTATATTACACAGAGAAATCTTCATGACATTAGATTGGGTAATAATTTTTTGTATAAAACATCAAAACATGGGCAAGGAAGCAAAAATAGACTGAAAAGGTAACCTGTAGAATTGAAGAAAATATTTGCAAGCAATATATGTGATAAGGGGTTAACATCTAGGCTATACAAAGAGCAAGTACAACTCAACAACAACAAAGAACAACCCAGTTAAATAATTGGATGAAGGACTTAGCTAGATATTTTTCCAAAGAAGATATAAAAATTGACAACAAGCATAGAAAGAGATGCTTAATCATCAGGAAAATGCAAATCAAAACTACAGTGAGGGCCGGGCACAGTGGTGCATGCCTGTAATCCCAGCACTTTAGGATGCTGAGATAGGAGAATCACGAGTTCAAAGCCAGCCTCAGCAACGGCGAGGCACTAAGCAACTCAGTGAGACCCTGTCTCTAAATAAAACTCAAAATAGGGCTGGGAATGTGACTCAGTGGTCAAGCACCCCTGAGTTCAATCCCTGGTACCCCTCCCCCCCAAAAAAACTACAGTGAGATACTGCCTCCACCCATTAGACTGACCACTATCAAAAGTAAATAATTTAATAAGATGTACTGACCAGGATATGGAGAAATTGGAACCCTGAACACTACTGATCTACTGATAGCAATGTAAAGTGACAGAGCCCCTAAGGAAAATAGTATGAAAGTTCCTCAAAAGATAAAAAAGACAATTATCTTATGATCCTACAATCCCACATCTAGGTGTATATAAAAAAATTAAAAACAGGATCTTGAAGAGATATTTGCATATTCACACTCACTGTAATATTATTTCCAATAGCCAAGAGGAGAAAACAAATTGAAAGTCCAGAATCAGGTTAACAGATAAAGAAAATGTGGTAACTACAATGAACATTTTTATACAGTCTTAAAAAAGAAGAAAATCATGTCACATGCATGGGTAAATCTTGAAGACATTACACTAAGTAAAATAAAAACAAAGATGGTTATAAAAAATACAGATACTGCATGATTTCAGTTATATGTGGCATCAGAAATAGTTAAATTTTAAGTTGAATTCTTAGAAAGTCAAATGGCAGATGCTAGGGGCTGGGTGAATGAAGCAAAGGAGAATTGTTCAACAGATATGAACAATGAAAAGTTCCAGAGATTTGTTGCACTTCAGTGTACATATAATAGTTACTACTATACTGCATGCTTAAAAATCCTTAAGGTGGTACATTTTATATTTGTATTTTTTATCACAGTAATGAAAAAATTAGCCAGCAAGTGGACTGAAAATTAGTCAATCCTGGGTCAGCTTTCTGTAATGTATGTTATTCCAAAATCCCCTCTTATTCATAAATATATATATATATATTTATTATATATTTATATATGTTTATATATTTATACATATTTACATAAATATAAATTTAAACATAAGTATATTTAAATCAATATAAATTTATATTTACATATATAAATGTATTTTTATATATATATAAAATAAAAGTTGAAAGACTGAGATTTAGCAAGGTATTGTAGATTACGCAATCAAATTCCCGAGGGAAGTAAGAGTTTGGCAGAGATAGGTTGGCATTAGATACAATTTCCCTCTAGAATAATCTTCTAATTTCCAAATGGACTGATGAGAATCCAGGATTTGAAGGTAGGTTTTAGCCTACTGCTTCTGAAATTTAGATAGACTAAAAATACAAAGTTCAGAAGGTATAGAGATAAAGGGTTCTGATGAACCTTTAATGAGTAGGAATCTCAAACAGCTAAGTAAAAGTAAAACAGACAGACTCCCTCACAGAACCTGAAGCTCAGGTGTGAACAGCCTGCATTCCTGGATTCCTGGATTAGGGTGACCTAGAAAAGCCAGTGAGCTCCAGTAACAAACTCCTATCTAGATGAAGGTAACATCCCAGACCTCAAATTGCATTTACAATATTTTAAATACTCTACTTTGTATTAAATAAAAACCAACTAGATAATATGGGAAATATAACCATTTGAGTAAAAACTGAGAGGAAAAGACAACAGATAACAGAAACAAAGATATGTGACATATGTATATTAAATTTAGTAGATATTCATAATATGTTCAAAGGAAGTAAAAGAGATTGCTGATTTCACCAGAAGTGAGAAAACTGAAAACAAAACAAAACAAAACTGGGACACAATGGAAATTTAGAGTTAAAACTAAAAGTGTAATTTAAAAACTCAGTGGATGAGCTTAATAGTAGAGACAGGTGACAGAAAAGCCATATGCTGGAAATAGGAGAAAAAAATGTCCAGAGAAAGAAATATAATAATTTTTAAAAAATGCTTAATCAATTCAAAATAAAGGTGATTGTTAGGACATGAATATATTACAAGTACAACAAATAAAATTCAGAGAACAAGATAACAAATAAAACAACCATATATAAGTAACTATAATAAATCAAATGTCTACAGAGATGTAGTAACACAAATTCATTTTATTGGCATCAAAATAGACACAAAGACCAATGGGAAAGAATAGAAGACAGAGAGACAAACCCCCTGCCTACAGCCATCAGATATTCGACAAAGGTGCCAAAAATATGTTTTTGGAGAAAAAAATAGCCTTTTAAACAAATAGTTTTCCCCCTTTTAAACAAATAGTTTAAAAGGGGGAAAAATTAACAGTGGGAAAACTGAATAGCCATTTGTAGAAGAATGAAACTAAATCCCTATCTCTCACACCGCACTAAAGTCAAATCAAAGTGGACCAAAGATTTAGGAATTAGACTAGAAAACTTGAAAGTGCTAGAAATAAACATGGGGTCAACACTTCATCATATAGGTGCTGGCAGTGACTTCCATAACAAGATCTCCAAAGCAGTCTTGAAATAAAATGAAGAATCAATAAGTGGGATGCTATCAAATTAAAAAGCTTCTGCACAGCAAAGGAAATGATAGAATGAAGAGAAAGCCTACAGAATGGGAGAAAACTTCTGCCAGTTACTTCTCCAATAGAGGATTACTATCCAGAATATATAAAAAACTCAAAAAACTTAACACACGCACACACACATACACACACACACACACAAACCCCACCAAATCCAATCAATAAATAGACAAAAGAACTAAACAGAAATGTCTCAAAAGGAGGAACACAAATGGCCAACAAATATATGAAAAAATGTTCAACAACTCCAGTAATCAGGGAAATACGAATCAAAACTACACTATCATTTCATCTTACTCCAGACAGAATGGCAATGATCATGAATACAAACAACAATAAATGCTGGAGGATGTGGGGGAAAAGGTCCACTTGTACATTGCTGGTGGGACTGCAGACAAGTACAACCACTCTAGAAAACAGTATGGAGATTCCTCAAAAAACTATCAGTGGATCCACCATATGAATCAGCTATACCTCTCCTTGGTATTTTCTTTTTTTTTTTTAATTTTAATTTTTATTTTTTTTAGAGGATAACATTTCATTTCTCTGATTGTAAGTGATATCGAATCACAACATGCATGCAGTCATACATAAAATTAGGGCTATGATGACCATCATATTCCACCACCTTCACTGTCCCCATGCTTCCTTCCCCCTTACACCTCTGTAAACAGAGTTCCTCCATTGTTCCCATGTCCTTCCCCACATTATGGATCAGCATCCACTTATCAATGAGTACATTTGGAATTTGGTTTTCTGAGATTGGCTTACCTCACTTAGCATGATACTCTCCAACTCCATCCATTTACCTGCAAATGCCATAGTTTTATTCTCTTTTATTGCTGAGTAGTATTCCATTGTGTATATATACCACAGCTTCTGTATCCATTCATCTATTGAAGGGCATCTAGGTTGGTCCCACAGTTTAGCTATTGTGAAATGAGCTGCTATAAACATTGAAGTGGCTGCAGCACGGTAGTTTGCTGTTTTTAAGTCTTCTGGGTAAAGACCGAGGAGAGGGATAGCAGGTTCAAATGGCGATTCCATTCCAAGTTTTCTAAGGAATCTCCATACTGCTTTCCAGATTGGTTGCACCAATTTGCAGTCCCACCAGCAATGTATGAGCGTGCCTTTTTCCCCAGAACCTCGCCAACACTTATTGTTGTTTGTATTCTTGATAATTGCCATTCTGACTGGCGTGAGATGAAATCTTAGGGTAGTTTTGATTTGCATTTCTCTGATTGCTAGAGATGTTGAACATTTTTTCATATGTCTGTTGATTGATTGTATATCTTCATCTGTGAAGTTTGTGTTCAGCTCTTTGGCCCATTTATTGATTGGTTTGTTAGGTTTTTTTGGTGATAAGTTGTTTGAGTTCTTTATATATCCTGGAGATGAGTGCTCTATCGGATGTGTGTGTGGCAAAGATTTGTTCCCAGAATGTCAGCTCTCTGTTCACTTGATTGATTATTTCTTTTGCTGAGAAGAAGCTTTTAGTTGGAATCCATTCCATTTGTTGATTCTTGATTTTACTTCTTGTGCTATAGGAGTCTTTTCCCAAAAGATCTAAAATCATCATACTATAGCAATACAGCCACCTCAGAATTTATAGCAGCACAATTCACAATAGTTAAATTATGCAATCCACCCAGGCACCCATCAATAGATGAATGGATTAAGAAATTGTGGTACATAATTCACAGTGGATTTCTGCTCAGCTATAAAGAAAGATGAAATTATGGCCTTTGTTGGAAATGGATAGAAATGGAGAACATCATGCTAAGGGAAATAAGACAAACTCAAAGGCTGAATCTTTTCTCTCATATGCAGAAGCTAGAGTAAAAGAAAAGAAGAGAGAAAGAAAGGGCAACATAAATATGTAGGGAAGATCAGTAATGTAGAAGAAGATCAAGAGGCAGAGTGGAGGGATAGGAAAGGAGAGGTAATATGGAATGGGTTTTTTAAAAATCATGTTATGTGCACATATAAATATACCATAGGGAATGTCACCTTTATGCATAAATAAAAAGAACAAATCAAATATAAATAAATATACATGTGAAAGGAAGTCTAATGGAATAGAGGAAAAAGAACAGGTAGGGAAGGGAGGATAGGAGGAAAAACAGGGATGTAAAAGGAGGAGATCATGAACTGAGGTTGAATTCAATGCATGTATGAGTTTATTAGGATAAGCCCAACTGCTATGTATAATCATAAAGCTGCAACAAAAAATAAAAAATTATCAGTGGTCTGAAAGCTTCAAATTAAAATGAAGAAAAAGAAAAAGATTGGCAGAATCACAGACACACATGACCCTATAATATGCTGCTTATAAGATACACAATAGTTGACTTTACAAGGATGAAAAAAATATACTCCAAAAACCTTAATTAAATAAAAAAGGTAAAAGATATATTAATATCACTGCTTGGCTTTACAGGGATGAAGAAAATATACCCCAAAAATATACTCCAAAAAATATACTCCCTAATTAAATAAAAATGGTAAAGATATATTAATTTCACTGGTTGGGAGGCTGAGGCAAGAGGATCGCAATTTCAAAGCCAGCCTCAGTGAATTAGTGAGGTCCTAAGCAACTTAACAAGACCCTGTCTCAAAATAAAAACATGGGCTGAGGTGTGGCTTCGTGGTTAAGCATCCTTGGGTTCCATCCCCAATATGGAGGAAAAAAAGATATATTAATATCAGAAAAAAATAGAAGTTAAGGAAAAAAACTAAATGGAGATAAATAAGAAAACTTCATAGTACCAAAATACTGAATTTTCCAGAAAAGCAAATTAATATCTATGTGTATGATAGCATAGCTTGAAAATATATAAAATAAAAATTTAATGAAAAATACAAACCCACAATTCTAATGAATATTTACCTGTCTCAGTAGTGGACAAAACAAGCAAATCAGTAATGAAATACAGAATCCACCTAAATAACCAACCTAATCTGATGGGCAAATGGGAAACACTGCATTTCAACTACAGAAAGCAAATTGTTTTCAAATATGTAAGGATTATTTACCATAATTATTCTATTCTGTCATAAAACAAATCCCCATACATTTTAAATAGCTTTTTAAAATTTATGTAATATCATAATTTAAACTAATCCTATTGTGAAATAATTGACTGTAAAATGCACATATTAGGGAGGAAAAATAATAGTTGAAACTTAAGTAGCTCAACAACCATCTCGAGCAGTTAGGAAAAATGAATAATAAAGAGAAGAAAAGGAAGGAAGGAAGTAATGAACATGAGAAGATGCTAATGAACTAAAAGCAAACACAAGACAGTGGGCCAATAGATTCAAATTTTCAGTTTTTCAACATTAAAATGTAGCAATAGAAATTAGGAGAAAAAAAGTGAAACAGAGAGAAGACAGACTGGGGAGAAAACTGAAACATCTGTAAGCTGAGGGTCCAAGGTGTCCAATATGCATGCAATTGAAGTTCCAGAGAAGTGAGAAGGGTAGACAGAAAAATTTGCAGAAGTTTTTCCCAAACGTCATAAAAACTATAAAACCACAGATTCAGGGAATGCCATAGGCCCTAAATTGAAGAAACAGGAAGGAAAGGACGCCAAAGTACATGATAATCAAATCATGCAAAACTAGAGATAAAGAGAAAATCTTGAAAGACGTTGGAAAAAAATGACATGCAAAGTGGAGGAACAATAATAAAAATGACAGCAGAGTCTCATTAAGAACAATGTATTCCAGAAACAATGAACAACATCTTCAGAACTGGAAGGGAAAAAAGCTGTCACCTTAGAATTCTAGAACTATTTTTCTCCACTAAAAAATTTTTTTATTATCAGTAAAGACATTTAGGAAGAGAAAAATATCACCAGATGGAAATCTGTATCTAAATAAAGGTATAAAGATCTTTGGGAATGGTAAATATAGGAATAAAGAGAAAAGACTTTTATCTCACTTTTAGTCTTTTCAAAAGATAATAGATTATTTAAAGAAAAATAACAAAAGTGTGTTGAAGGTTTAAAATAAATGTAGAAGTGAAATGTACAACAAAATAGCATAAATGCTAACATGAGAGAAAGGCAAATATAATTATGTAATATGAATAATATAGATAAAATGCAATCTTAAAAATTACCCAGAAAGATCAACAGAGAAAAGAAACCAAGGAGTGGGAGGAAAGGAAGGAGGGGGGAAGTACTCAGGAGTGATATTGGCCAAATTATATTGTTATCTTGTCTGCATGTATGAGTATGTAACAACAGATCCCATCAATATGTACAACTATAATGTACCAATAAAAAATGTGGAAAAGAAAAAAATCTGAAAAAAAAGATAATAAGAGAGGGAAAAGGAAATGGAGAATAGGTTGTAAGCTAATAATGATAATAATCAGGATCATGTATTTGAAACAAACTATAATAATCAAATAATATGAAATGGCTTAAACATTCTATAAAGCTTTTATTGTGAGATTAGATCAATAGTTGACCCAACTATATACAGTATTCCAAACATCCACTTTGAATATAAATTGGTTAATGGTAAAGGATGGGGAAAGTATACTTTGCTAAAAATAATTAAAAGCATGTTAAAGTGGCTATGGTAATATCGAAGGGAGATTTCAGAGTAAGGAGTTTTACCAGGAATAAAGAAGATCATTTCAACGCTGAATTTCTGAATCAGTGTAGGACACTGAGTCCTTAAATATTATTTTATGGAAAAATCTAAACTTTGATATCTTTGATGACAGTTATCTGGTATTCTCACACTAAGCAGAAAAAGAAAAGAAAACTATATGCTCAACAAAAGAAAAAAGTGACTCTTACATTTAGATCATTTATAATAGAAATCTCGTAAACACTCAGTGAAATATATTGGTCTTGTGTCCTTGTTAATCCATTGGAAATGTGACACTAAGTTAAGAAGCCAAGATTACCTATTCTATTCACTTTGTTAATACCACAAGACCCCTAAATTATTTTCTATTTATGATTGTCCAAATTTTAGATGACTGTCACTCAAGAAAGGAGTTTGGGCTGTGAAATAAAATCTAAAATCCTTGAATTTTTAAACATTCTATTTAAAAATCTAAGGTATGTATTGGGGATAAAGAAGGGTGTAACAGAATACCCAAATTTAGGATGCATAGTTACTGTTCAAAAGGAACTTACAAACTTGTTAAGAATGTCCAAAGTTTATAAAGAAATATTAACAAATGCAAAATTATCCACGAAAGGTGCCAGAGTGTAGAAATCAGAAAATGTGAGGAGGTATGCCAACCTGAAATATTACTATAAACGAATTTTAGTGAATGTTATCTAGGCTGAGGAAAGAATGTGGAATATGATTGTAGACAGACAGTAAATTGAGATGGGCAGAGTTCCAATACAGAGCACTACTAAAACACATACTTGGATAGAGATGCCTCGAGGGGTTTGCTGTGCCAGAGCTTCTGCTAGCACAGTATATACAATAGTAGAGACTTGAAACTTGAAGAGAGATCTAGCTTTTGTTAAATAAAAATGAATAATATTTGTAAATAACTCATAGGTTATTAAGCAGGAGTTACCAACATTTATGCATAATGAATAGATTGTTAAACAAATTTCCATTTTGCATAATTGATCCTAGTTTAATATTGAGTTTATTTGTATACAAAAATATAGATAATTTTGCAATAACTGAGGTCACCTTTTAGATATGCTACTGGCTAAACCTAAGAATGGCCTACACCCAAGCTTTTTCTCTTCAAGGTATCACACTCTTCAAAATAAAAATGGGTCTCTACAATCACACCAAAAGGTTGACTTATCGGTTATGAATAATTATTCTGAAGACAGATTGCTTATGTTCAAAAGAAAAGTACAATCACTTGGTTGTGCTGTTTCCTTTGGACAGCTACTTAACTTCTCTGAGCCTCAATTTGTTCATATGCGAAATAGTTATAAAAAGATTAAAAGAGATGGAACCTATGAAGCATAGAGCAGTGTCTGGCAAGTAAACACTTAACAAATTTTAGCTATTATTTTGTGAATAGTAATCCTTATAAAAGCCAGGCAAAGTTGGTATTTATGATTCCAATTGCACAAATAGGGAACAAGGTTTAGAAAAAAACTAAATGATTTGGCCAAGATTAAATTTAAAACATGACACTCAAACCCTGTTCTTGTCTCTAACCCCATAAATGCTTCACTATATCAACATGTTCTCATAACAACTAGTTTGTAAAGAGTGTCTAGAGAAATTAGAAAAGAGCAAGCTTTTAACTGGGGACATCATGAGCTTGACAAGTAGATGTTCAGTAAATATAAATAGCATTGAAGTGAGGCAGGGGATAATGGGGAGGGAAAAGGGGAAGGAAAGAGGACAAGCTGGGGATTGCAATGGACCAAACTGTAATATGTACTTATGAATATGTTAAAATGAACTACACTATTATGCATAACTGTAACACACTAATAAAACAAACAAATAAATAAATGTAAGATCATGTATTTATAGAAGATGAATGAGTGTAAACTTGCAGTTTACTCAGGGTGGTCCTCTCACTGACTGCCTGCTGTGCAGATTTGTTTTCTCTTTGTGTTTTTCTCATCCTGCTACCTCATTTATGCAACCCTTACATTACTTTCCCTTCTCCTTCCAATTGTTGATTCAAATCCTACATATCCATCAAAGGTCTATAATATCTTACTTCAATATTTCCCATAACTTCAAAAATGTTGCCAGAGATATATACCATCTGAGTTATTATGTATTTAGCATTTTTCCTTAAATGATACAATTTTTAATTCTAGATTTTGTTTGAAAAGGAAACTGCCTAAGTGAAAAACCAGCTTCACTTGGCATAAATTAGTAGTAACCATAAAAACCACTATAACATAAGCAAACTAAAATTCTAGCTAGATTTTGTTGCTTGCCAAAATCTCTGAGCTTGAAACTTGCTTATTCTTATTTTAAAAAATAAATCAAGATAAGCACATGCTACATATGTGCATAAAATTGAAATTTTGAAATCTTCTCATTGTAATAACCAAGTAAAATAAAATAAAACTGAAAAGGAAATAACTTTTTTATTGAATGTTTCAATCATGCTACTGTAGAGGATCTCATACAATGATATCGTCCTTGAATTTGGAAGACTTTATTGAGACTGTCCACTCAGTCTCAATGTTTTTTGTGTGAACTGCACCATTTATTTTTATTTTTTTAAAATCGTTTTAGATGTTGATGGGCCTTTGTTTTTTATTCATTTATTTATATGCAGTGCTGAGAATTGAACCCAGTGCCTCACATATGCTAGACAAGTGCTCTACCACTGAACCACGACCGCAACCCTGCACCATTTATTGATGTCACTTATTTGGGGACTTAACCATAACTTTTCTTATAGGCTATTTAGTTAGTTTATATCATTTCATGTGGGCAGATACTGGAAGAATCCTCAGTATAAGTCTTAGTTACATGTCATGGTTTAACCAAACCAGAAACAACCTCATATGCAGTGTCTCAGCCAATATCATATAAAAGAATAATAAAGAAAACTTGAATTGGTCATAATAAATTATTTTCTAATGAATCAATAAGGAATTACATGTAGGAAAAGCTGTATATATTCTTTATCTTGCATTTGTTAATGATATTGTCATTTTTCATGTGTAGCTCTCATTTATTAGCTAGAAATACAATAGCCTTTATGAGATAAGGCACTTTAACAGTTATTTGCTGTATTGGTATTAAAGCTTCCTAATTTAAAAGTTGTTTGAGTAAAGTCTATCCTTGAATTAATGTCATCAGCATTTCAAAGTTCATTTGCATTTCACAATACTTCAGTACAAAGTTAGAAAATCACACTTAATTAATACATTTTAAGTGGCCAACCACCCTGGCTAAGGTTTGGTCTTCAATAAACATCTAAGTTGAGAAGCACAGAAGCACACTACAATCATTCACTGCTTGACTTTTCTCATTTCCTCTAGAGATCTAAGCTTTGCCTTTTCTCAGGGCACATTTATATTATAAGAATTGTAATTAAAAACCAGGAATAATGGCAAATGCCTTCACTTGTAATTAATTCTCACAACTTAACCATATTTTAAATAATTCATCTCTGCTAAACTTTTTTTTTTTTTTTTTTTGGTACCAGGGATTGAACTCAGGGGCATTCCACCACTGAGCCACATCCCCAGCCCTATTTTTCAGGTTTTTATGTAGAGACAGGGTCTCACTGAGTTGCTTAGCGCCTCGCCATTGCTGAGGCTGGCTTTGAACTCGCAATTCTCCTGTCTCAGCCTCCCTAAGTGCTGGGATTACAAGCGTGAGCCACCGCGCCCGGCTTCTACTAAACTTTTATAGTCACAAACTGAGTCCAACTTTGAAAAAGTTGTATTCATTTGAAAACACTTTATCTTCTTCAAAACATCTCCCTGATGCAGGGAGGGAGGGAGGTATATTTTCCATTCTTGATTAAACATTGGAGAATTGCAGAATTTTGTTCTCAGAATAATAATATATTGTTATAGATATACATATATATATATATACATACATACACACACACATACACACTTTCCAAGACATGCAATAGAATAGTTTTGAATTTATATGGGATTTAAGATTCAACTGTCTTAAGACAAAGTTATATTACTTGTGTATTTTATATTCCTGTAAAAGTATTATGCATTTTGAAGGCTAAAAATTCAAATAAATATAGTCAGAATTTTTTTATTCTTACATAAGCTTAAAATTTTTCATTCTCAAACAGCTCTTGTCAGGAAGAAAGGTTATGACCTGATATTAATAAGAACAAAGCATTTTGATTTTCTTTATATTCTAATCCTCCAATAGCTAATAAATATTTTAACTATGTCTTCAAATGTAGCATTATGCCATGTTCAAGATTATTTAATTAGTTATCAAAGTAGGAATTAATTATATAAGCTTTTTATTTGGAGCAATTTAATAGAAGAAAAAGTATTTTAGTGACAGAAGATGAATTTGTAAGCAACAGAGCTGAATTAAAATCCTGGTTCTGCCTTTGAGGAATTAATTTCATTTCAGCTAATATTTTCAGATCTTTACAATGGGAATAATAGCTCTTTTAGTCAGCTTTTTCCCCTGCTGTTAATGAAACAATCAACCAGAATAACTTTAGAGGAGAAAAGATTGATTTGGGGGCTCACAGTTTCAGAGGTCTTAGTCCATAGAAGACTGGCTCCATTTCTTGGGGCTTGAGGTGAGGCTGAACACCACAGTGGAAGAGGGCAGAGGAAAGGAGCTTACAGGATGATCCGAAAGCAGAAAGAGAGAGACTGCGCTCTCCAGATACAAAATATACACCTCATATCCATGCCCCCAATGAGCCTCTTTTCCAGCCATACCCCACCTGCCTCCAGTTACCACTCAGTTAAGCCCACTTGGGATTAATTCACAGATTAAGTTAAGGCTATAGCCTAATCATTTCTCCTCCAAACCTTCTTGCATTGTCTCACACATGAGCTTTTGGGGGATACCATATCTAAACCATAACAATAGTTCATAAATATCAACAAATAATATATGGAAGTGACCATAAAAGTTGTTTTAAAATGTTAGCTCCCACTATCCAACTGGAAATTTTAAATAAAGTGTCAATTTTACCTTAAAAGTCGAATTCAAGTAGGTAGAGTTACTCTTGTTCATTATTTTCTATTTCCTGGAGATCTACTCTGCCACATCCTGGTGGCTGGCACTGGAATCACTGCTCTTAGCAAGAAGAGAAATCTGTCCCCAGGAAGCCACATTCCAGCAGACAATAAAACAATTTTTTTAAAGAATAAAATAATATCACTGTAGTAATGAAAGCACTCTTGAGCAAATGAAGCAGATTGATGGACTGATACGAAAAGGATTGGACACAATTTAGGTAGGTGGCAGATTAGACTTCTCTGAGTGGTGACACCTGAGCAGAAATTGTGAAAGAAAGAAGCCAGGGCCTGAAAGAACACCAAGGCCTGGGGAAGGACCAGAGGAGAAACCTGGCACAAGAAGAGCCCAGTGCCCTTGATCCACTATCACTAAGCCTCCAAATGAAGCAGGGTTAGGCAGGAGACTGAATGGTTGAAGAATTGAGGAACTAATTAGGGCTCCTCACATCCTGGAGAGACTCTACCAGCCATAGTAAGGAAAGGGACAGGTAGCCATTGAAGCAGTCAAATTGTAATTTTAAAATATTTTCTAGGCAGTTACTGTGAAGAGAGAGAGATGGGTACCGGATGAATAGTAGTAGAGCAGGTGTTAAGACATTTCTGAATTTCCAATGTATTTTGAAGCTAGAGCTGACGGGGATTTAAAAAACAAAAGGAGACTCAAGAACAATCACTAATATTTTGCCTTGTACGACCAAAAGATACTCATCCAAGAAAGTGGGGGGAGGAGTGGATTTGAGTATACCAGTCAAGAATTTTGTTTGCAGCATGTTTAAATTGAGATGCTGATCTAGATAGTCAAGTGACTCTACAAGAGGCAACAAGATATTTTTTAAGTGTCATTATTAGGCTTCTATTTGCTTCAGAATTATGTTTTGCATTTTCATGTGGCAAATCCTATTCATGCTCCATTCACTTAAAGTTGTAGCAGAGATCTTTGATTATAGTTTTCTTAAATTAATTTCCTTCCAGAAAGCTCTCCCTGGACTATATTTACCACAAGTGAATTCCCTAATTATCTATCTGAACCTTCTTGCGCCTTTCCTGGGTTATAAGACGCATAATGTCTTAATAGGATTGCAACACATAGAAACCCCATCCAAGAAGCACCTTCTGAAGTGTTTGTCATTCCCTGTATTACCTCCAGGTGTGTGAAATTGTACAAGATGCTCTAAAACAGGATTTAGTAAACTATGACCCACATGCCAAATCCAGTCCCTGCCGTGTGTTGCTAAATGAAGTTTTATTGAAATATAGCCATATCCATTCTTTAAGTATCATGTATGGCTACATTCACACAAAAAGACAGAGCTGAGTAGTTACACGAGAATTTATGGTCCACAAAGCCAAAAATATTTGACACTTAAAATAAAAAGCTGGTTGACCTCTGCTCCAAGCCTTTCTCTAATCATGAAGCTTCATGATTGTATTATTTGAGAAAAAGGAATTCCAAATGAGCTAAGATCTATGTCTATTTACCAGCTGAAATAATTGTAAAAACAGAACTGATATTAAGCATTCAATTTTTAGTGAATTTTTTTCTTTCCTTTAAAGCTGAGAGTCAGAGTTCAATCAAAACATCGAAAATACCAGGTAAGTTAACTTTCTTTTCTCTGGGTACATTGATAAGCAAAATTTCAAGAAAGAGACAAAGTAGATTAATCAATTTGAGGGCACAGTGAAATGGTACAGAGAGAAAACATTACAGGCAACAAAAATGTTTAGGAGAACTCAGGTTTGAAAAAAAGAAAAATGCAGACCAGATGAACATATAGGACATGCCTGAGTGCTCCATCACTGGGGTGAGTGGAGCCAGTCCCAATGAATGAACAGTCTGTGGAATTGTCCTCTGTCAGGTCTCACTGTTCTTGGTTTGTTTCTGTGGTGAGTATTCCTTCTCCTAGAATCAGAGCATCATCTCCATACTTTTAGACAAAATCTTGCTCTGGCATCCAAAACCCAATGGTGTAAAACACAGTTAGCAATCTAAAAGGTTTGCACTACAAGAATAGCTCATGCATGTCTCACCATCCCTTAGTCTTACTCTGAATGAATTTTGGGTGATGGAGAAACAAAAATTGAAAAAGATTGAGCAGGTCAGTTTTCTTGTTTTGAAATTTTAATTACATGGGGACTTTTTTGCATCCTACCTGGTACTTACTCAAATGACAAGTCATAGGTTCTCAATCCTAGTCACCTTTTCTATACATAATATAAAAATATGAAAACTTAGGAGATCATGTAATTTTTTTTAAAAAATTAGAAAAAAATTATAAGCGATTCTAATACCATTTTCACCAAAAATGTCTTAAATGTCTTGAATTACCCTGCCTTCCATTTCCCTTTTTCAAAAAATTTGAAACAAATTATTATGATTTTAACTTTTAATTTTCACCTTCTGCTACTTAATATAACTCACTAATAAAGGAGTCATTTGTATTATCAATTCTCTTTATTCATCTCATTACCATGATTTTATCCTCTCTATTGTCAGAGTCTAGAAATCTGCATGCACTAGGGAAAACAAACCAAGATAAAACAGAAAAGCAGAGCCTCCAGCGGAGAGGGCTGATGCAGCTCTGAGAGAACCCTTTCCCCACTGCTTCTGGGTTAACTAAGGAGAAGAGGTCAAAAGATGAAGAGGAATTGGGAAGCTGCCATATTGTCAGTCCTTTTTAAGTAGGAACTGAAGCATCCTTCATTTTGTTTAAAAAAGTTGTATTTACAGAAAGCCAGCTCTAACTATAATTGGTTTTGGATGGAATAAAATACATATTTAGTTCATTTTAATTTTTTGAGCTATGTAAACTAGTTCTACTAAAACATAAGAGACAAACCATCAATTTGAATAGCAGATGAGAAAGAAATGAGACTGTGATAAGACAAAAGAAGAGACATGTTCATTTCTTTATACTCAAACTTCAGATATATGTTGTGGCTGAATCTATTCCAGATTTATATTCTACCAAAAGATGAATTAGCAAGTTTATTTAGAGGGAATAACCTATTAATACATTGGTTAAAAATTCTATTCATTTTTCAGATTAAAGACATTTTAACTCGTGTTTGTCATACATATTAAGATGTAAAATTTTGAAATATTCATCCAAAATTTCCAGGCATATTACTAAAAAAATGTGTATTTTAAGTACAATTTGATAAAAAAATTATTTTACCTAGAAGTCAATATGGAATTCTAGACCCAAGAATTCCTAGTACAGATTCCCTTCTATAAATATGAGCTAATAGGTAGTCTTTAAATACATGATTCATAGTTCTTGGATTTGATGTTTTCTTTCATATTATGCATCTACCTTTAATTTTCTTAAAGATTACCTTTTAATCATATACTTCAGAGGTTATTGTTAAGATTATAAATATGGATGATTATTATATGTAGAATCTTTTTTGAAGGATTAGGAATAAGTAAAGTATAATTACAAGCAACTACATACAGATATGATATTTTAACATTATATAAATACAAACAAAAGATATTGCAGTTATGTGTAAATGATCAATCAAGGTCTGCAGACATGTTCTTTTGTTCTGTCCAATAGAATAAATGTGCTCGGGAGGCTGAGGCAGGAGGAATGCAAGTTCAAAGCCAGCCTCAGCAAAAGCGAGGCACTAAGCAACTCAGTGAGACACTGTCTCTAAATAAAAAATACAAAATAGGGCTGGAGATATGGCTCAGTGGTTGAATGCCCCTGAGTTCAATCCCTTGTACTCTCCCCAAAAAGAAAAAGAAAAAAGGTGGTATGCAGTAGGTAGCTATGTTTAATGATGCTTAACCTGAGAAATTTACACTCATTATCTAAAGCATATGGGAAAGTCAAAATTCAACTTCCCAGTGAAACCTATCTTCTAGGGCCTACAATTTAGTCTGATCCCCTGATAAATACACATATTCAACCAACCACTGTTAATCATGGCATTCAATAAATGTTCATTCTGTTCCTATTACATGTAATACTAAGAATTACAAAAAACACGTGAAACTTATCATTACTATGTTACTTAGGGACACTAAGCAATATTATAGATGACTATAATGTCTCTGGTAGTCATGTAGCTATAAAGTAATATATCCTAAAGCAAGCTGCAGATTACCTTATATGAGGTCAGAGGAGAGATTTTTTTTTTTATTTTCCTTTTGCTTATTTTATAGTATCCTTTGAATAAGGAAAAACACAGAAAGGATTCATGAAAAAAGTGACTTTAGTTGCCATATTACTCTACCAACTCGTTTTCCTGAGTTCAGAGCTAATGAAGAGATGGAAAGACCCACTGAAAAGCAATGTAGGGTTATTTGTTCCCTAGAGATGTAGACAGACATCACATCCCCATTACAATGTTAAGCAATACTGGAATTCACTTTTTGTTAGCTTTATTATTTTCTCATAGACAAGCAGGGCCAACAACTTGTCCTTGAGGCTGGGTGTTATAGTACACACCTATAATCCCAGCTACTGAAGAGGCTGAGGCAGGAGAATTGTATGTTCAAGGCCTGTCTGGTCAACTTAGCAAGACCCTGTCTCAAAATGAAAATAAAAGAAATAGGGCTGGGGATGTAGCTCAGTGGTAGAGCACTTGCCTAGCATGGCAAGTCCCTGGGTTTGATCTCCAATACTTCAAAAAAATTTTTAAAAAGTAAATAGTAATAAATAACTGGTCATTGAAAATGGACATTTTGATTTATAAGAGTCATCAGCCCTACATAAAAATGCACGAGTATATCTCAGTGTACTGGGAAAGAATAAACCACTGACCCTTAAGTTTTTAGAGAATACGAATGTATTAATGTTCTCCAGATAAATGGACCCAATGGGATGTGTGTGTATAAAATATTTATTACAAACAATGGGTTCATACAATTTGAGAGGCTGAGAAATCCCAATTATCTGCTTTTGACAACTGGAGTCCCAAGTAAGCTGCTAATATACACTCAGCCGAAGTCCCAAGGTCTGAGAACCAGGTATGCTGATGGTGTAGTTTCTAAAGTTGGTAGGCTCAAGACACAAGGGGAGCCAGTGTTTCAGTATGGGTCCTAAGGCAGGGGAAGATTGATGTCCTCATTGGAGGCAATCAGGCAAAAGGAGTTCCTTCTTTTGTATATTCGGGATTTGAATTGGTGGAAAAGAGAAGGTCCACCACATTAGGGAGGGCAATCTGCTTTCCTCCATCTCCAAATTCAAAGATTATCCTCGACCCAAAACACCTCACAGACACACTCAGTGTAATGCCTGGCTCAGTACTGGATACCCTGCAGCCCAGTCAAGTCGACCCACAAAAGTAATCATCACAGCATTCCCACAGTGACCAGTACACCTTGTGAAAGATCTTCTTATAACTATCGTCTACATTTTCTGTAGCTGTGTTGCAGAACCTCAACTGCATTGTGAACATTCAGTTTTGTAGAAAAGCAAAAGCAAGAACTTACATGACAAATTCCACCAAACCTGAACTCTGGCCCTTAGAAAAGAGGACATTGTGTCTTGTCTGAGCATATTCATTGTGCTCCATGCTCTATTTCTGGATGTTGGTTGCTGTCACTAGGAGCTCACACAAAGTGAAGTATGAAACATTATGCAGGGCTTGCCTATCTGAGCTTTCTAACTTTGAATGACAGACTCTTGTTCAGGAAGGACTCACTCAAACTAGAAATATACCTATAGACAAGTAATATCTAGAGGTTTTTTTTTTTAACTTAGGATTTTATGATGCCTAAAAAATAAATTGAGAATAAAAGAATTTACTTGTGGAACAAAAGACATATCAAGGTTTATGTGGAGGGGCTTGGCATAAACTTCCACTCAGGAAATTGTACAGATCCTGGGTCTGGCCAAGTGGTTTCTCGTCTAGTTCAGAAACCTGATGAGTCCCAAAGAAGCACTCCACACTATTCTTACACCACTTAGCCTACACTGAAAGGCCATAAAAACACTTTAGGAACCAAAGTATTTTGATGGTAATACCCAGAGGTGTGCTCCTCCAACAAACTCCACAGTGCACTTTATTCAATGCATTAGAAATGATTCACCCTGTCTCCTTGTATCTCTCTGCATGGTTTGCTTTGAACTGTTGAGGGAATGAGGTGTTCATATGACTTGGTGTGAAAAATACCTCTTCATTGGGGCCTACATTGAAAATAGGTTATATTTCATGCAATGAAAAAAAAAAAAAAACATGTCCTTATAACTCGTTCCTACTGAAGTGTAGCAGCTTAGGTAACATTGACTTGTGGTTGACAGCACAGACTCCACAGCCTGTATTGGAATCCTGGCTCTGCCATGTCCTTGCTGTGTGACTTTTGACAGATTACTTAATCTCTCTGGGCTTCAGTTTCCACTTTGTAAAATGAAAATAATAAGCAATAATTGAGTTAATATTTGTAAAACAATTAAAATAAGGTCTGGCTATAGTGTCCATAAGGGTTTAAAAATAAAATCCTGTTTTAGTATTTTCATTGCCATATTTGTATTGATGAAGAGAGTAAGAACATTCTAAACCTTTCAGAATTATAAGAAGAAATTTCATTGATCTCATCAACAATTATGCCAAAACAAGTAAGATGAACTAACTTAAAATCTGTTTTCTGAGTCACAGTATTTCTCATCATTAAAACCCAAGATTAACCTGGGCGCGGTGGCGCAAAGCTGTAATCCTAGCACTTACGGAGGCTGAGACAGGAGAATCATGAGTTCAAAGCCAGCCTCAGCAATGGTGAGGCGCTAAGCAACTCAGTGAGACCCTGTTTCTACATAAGACACAAAATAGGGCTGGGGATGTGGCTCAGTGGTCACAGGCCCCTGAGTTCAATCTCCAGTACCAAAAAAAAAAAAAAAAAAAAAAAACCCAAGATTAAAAAGATTTGCTTAAGAATAAAATAAATTAGGACAAGTAATTAGCATAATGGCTCATTCACTATACATTATATATAATTTCTGGGAATTAATAAGTATTCCAATTGAAAAACAAAAGACATCCTCTTTCCTCAATATATTCTTCTGGAGTCATCTAAAGTAAACAAATCTCCATTCACAATGATTACTGGATTAATCGATGTTATTTCCTCAGGTGCATCTCATTCATGGCCCAAAGAAAGGTGAAGGAAATTTGAGATAAAACATTTGCTTTTACATTGCCATAGAGTGTAACTAGTTCCAAAGGTAAAGTATCATGAGAATAAAGATTAATTTTCACCTATTGAAGGCAGAAAAACTCCTGTTTGATAATCTCCCTGTTAAGTGGACAGGAAGTACCCAACCATGGGTCAATATACATGCTAGCTATGTCAAAACAAGGAACCCTGGCAAGAATCTCAAATCGTAATTAGAAGAGAATTCAGGGGTTATGTCAGCATATTCTCCTCCCCAAACAGAATTCTACCACCTGCACTCCCAGCATTTACTGCCTGAACCACTTATGTTCCAGTTACTTTTATAACAAACCATTTATTTTCCCTGTGATAATGAAAGTCCAAAGTAGAAACCAGCAACTATATAAATACTGGGGATTAATCCTTAGGAGGAGCCTGCTTACCTCTTCCACTCCCATTTGTTCTGACTTTCTGTTTCTATCTTATTCCTCAAGGGCATATATCATTGCTTCAACTTCTTAACTCCTTTTAATTAAGAGGGGCTGATACGTGATATTTAATAAACAATAACAGAATCTTGTTTTGATCCTTGGCTTACTTTGTGCTTGATCTTTATCCCTGTTTGACATTGATCAATTTGGGGGTGTGATTCTCACCTCCCCGACTGAAATTCAAGCTTCGTACATGCAATAGCTGCCTCTTGAGTGTTAGGCTCAGAGTAGGTCTCTATTTTGTGTGTGTTAATATTGAATGAATATCCAATTAATAAAATGATAATTTTAAATATGCAGTGGAGCTAATATTAAAATAGAATAATGATTTCATGCATTCATTTTATCTGTAGCAATAGTCACCTCTGCTGTCAAAACCTTTGTTTATCCATTCAGCAAACTCCAGATGCTCCTCTGGACTTAGCTCTAGCATTTGGGAAACATCAGTGAGCAAAATAAAGATCTTTGACCTTGAAGATCGTATATTTTAGTAGGGGAGACAAACTACAACCAATAAAAATGATGGCTAAATTATAGAGTTAGCTCACAAGTGGCAAGTACTCTAAGAAAGCATAAATGTAAAAGCAGCGAGGGAGGGAAGGAGCCCAGGTGTGGAGAAGCAGGGACCAATTTGCAGGACTGAAAAAGTGGTCAATGCAAAATACCTTGTAAAGGTTTGAGTAAACACGAGAAGGAAGCGGGTCAACCAACATCCAGGAGAAGAGCCTCCATGACGAGTTGGAACTGGAGGAGAGGCCTGGCATGGCTAAGGGACAGCAACCAGTAAGTGGACAGAGTCAAGACAGTGGGTCATCAGGCAGATTTCCTCGGGGTTTGTGCACAAATGCAAGGACTTCAGCATTTTTTTTACATAATCATTTTTTTTTTAAACAACAGAATGTGTTTCAAGTCACAGTACCCTTATGGAGCACAATTTTTCACTTCTCTTATTGTAAACAAGTTAGAGTCACACCCCTTGGATGTTTTCTCTGATTAGTGGACTTCAGCTTTTTCTGTAAGTGAAATGGGGAATGACTGGGGGTTTGGAGCAAAGGTGTTACATGATCTGACTCCTGCTTTGTGAGTAACTCTGAGTGCTAAAGGGCTGATGTGAGCCTGCCAGTTATAGCGAGAGACAATGGTAGCATAGACTGGGGTGATGGCAAGATAGGCAGCATGAAATCTCCAAATTCTGATTAAATTTTAGGAATGGAGTCAATGGATATTCCTGGTGATTGCACGTGGGAGAGGCTAGAAAGAGGTGAGTCTAAATAGGTCTTTGGCCTGAGCAATAGGAAGGTATTGGAGCTCCCTAGTAGAGGGGGAAAGCTGGAGGTAAAGAAGGTCAAGTGTGGACACTGAGATTAAAATGTCTATTATTTGTTAAGAAGTTCTGTAGATTTATAAACCTAGAGTGTAGGAAAGAGATCTGCGCGGGAAGCATCAACTGGATGATCATTGGCGTTGGTGTTGTACTTACCCCTTGGAATTGAATGAAATCACCAAATAAGTGAATGGAGTTATAGACAAGGACAAGAACTAAGACCTGGGGGCATTTCAAGATTATAATTTAGAGAGAAGAGGAGGAAGCAACCAAGAAGACCAAGAAGTGTAAGCCATAGAATGAAAAGTGGGGTGTGCTCTCAGAAACTGTGAGAACATTATTTAAAGAGGAAGGCGTGGTTTATTGTGTCAAATGCTCAACAGTTCTTTTCAAAAATGGGATATAAATCCATCAAGTTGTTATTACAGACAAGTTCCAATTATTTATGAATAATGTAAAACAATTAATAATTGATCCACCTAATGGAGTTGAGTCCCTTGGGCACATACACACAAAACGACTAGAAGCATGGGCAACATGAGAGAAATAAAAATAAAACACACAGATTTATTTTCTTTCTTATGCTACAATATTTTATTTTCTACTGCCTTACACCATTATCTCCCAGTGATGTCTGCATATCTCATATGCCTTCCTCTAATTTTCAAGTTCTAATTATCTTGATTGAGTAACTCAGCCAGGCCTGTTTGTTATGTGAGTTTATATGTTAATGTTGTATTAACATGAGATTGTTCCAGGAATTGCAATTGTGTTTTATTTTTGTTGTTGTTGTTGTTGTTGTTGTTGTGTTGTTACCAGGGATTGGACCCAGGAGCACTTAAGCCCTGAGCCACATACCCAGCTTCTTTTTCTATTTTTAATCTTTGAGACAGGGTCTTGCTAAGTCGCTTAGGGCATTAATAAGTTGCTGAGGCTGGATTTCAACTTGTGATCCTCATACCTCAGCCTCCTGGAATTACAGGCCTGCGTCACTTCACCCAGCAGCAATTATGTTTTCTAAAAACCACTTCTGTATGTACCAGACATATGCTGATGAAACAATTAAAATCAATAATGTGGGGCTGGGGTGGTGGCTCAGTGGTAGAGCACTTGCCTAGCATCATGTGTGAGACATTGGGTTCGATTCTCAGCACCACATATCAATAAATGAATTTAAAAAAAGGTCCATTGACAACTGGAAAAAAAAATAAAAACAAAAAACAATGGTAGCCCTCAATCTAAAAAAAAAATCAATAATGTGCTGGAAAACTTGACTAGTAGACTACCATAGAGTTTTTCTTAGAGGGAATGCCACCAAAGTTAGTTCAGTCCCAGCAATAAATCCAGTGGTGAGACTTCAGCCCAGGTTAGAACAGGAAATGGAAACTATGCCTTAAAAAGCAGCCATGCAGATTTGGGGTCATTGAATTGATCAACGGGGAGAGACTACACATTTTAATTCATACTGTGCAAGTGGCCAATGATTTTACCAAAAATTGGAAGGAATGAGTTCTGTGTGCTTCTTCCTTCCAGAGAGGGAATGTGGACAGTTGAGAAAGCAACAGACCAGCAGTCAGGAGATCCAGGTGTTAGTTATGGCTTGATCATTGTTGCTGCAAGATCTTGTCAAAGCTTTTTAAGCCTTTCCAAGCCTCAGTTTCATCACATGCAAAATAAAAAGTCTGGAAAAGTCAGGGCTGGCAAATGTGTGTCCAGATGCTGCCACTCAACTCCTGGTGAGGGCAGCCTCTGCGATGTCACATTGTTTTCAGCTATGGTTTCCCAGTATTTCTGCACACAACTTTCCACACAGTCCCTGCCAATACATTGATGCTGGCATTCAAAATGAAAATGTTGTGCCATTCTGTGCCCAAGATTATACACCTCAAGCAATGCTGTACCACGACCCTGAGAGTGATTCTTTGACTTGATAAGATACCCTCAGATCAAAATGTGTGTTCACTAATAAATCAACCTCTAGCATCTAGGACAAGATCTAGTGCATAGAAGTTTCTCAACAAATGCTAACAAAATAAGTAATAGCTAAATTCAAGAGCTTCCTTAAGCATTTTGCATATATTACCTTTTTATTTTTATAATGCATTTTTGAGGTATATACTTCTTTTTCTTCATTTTACCAATGGAAAAAAAACCTAAAACCCATAGATGTTAAGAAATATATCTGATATACACATACATTTATGTATATATGTATGTACATGTATAGCTACATATGTAAGTTAACATGTGTATATGAATAAGTGATCTGCAGGTTTGGGGCTCAAATCTTATCCTCTGAGTGTATGGTCATATTCTTGACCATATTTGACGGCAAATCCTTTCAGTGAAGGACTTGAACCCCAAACTAATGTACCATTAGCCAAAAGAAAGAAAGAAAAAAAGAAAGAATAAAATATTCAAGATTATTTGGTTACAAACAACAGCAATTTGACTTTGGCTAACTTAAGTTAAATGAAGATTTTTTTTTTAAATAAAAGGCTACTGGAAAGCTCACAAAAGAAGTATAGGACCCAGATAATTTCAAGGATTTAGTATCCCCACAGATAGTTCTGTCAGAGTTTTTACCTTGGGTTAATTCAGAATCTCTATACTCAATTTCTTAGGAGAGGAATTTAGTCATACAGCAACCTGCGGTCAGAATAAGAAGGGGCATCTCTTATGATGGCATAAAAAGAAAGAAAGGTGCTTCCTGCAGTAGAAGTTAGGTTCCTCAAAGAAGGAAAACATAAAAAGTTTTAAATGGCAATTTCCAAGTCTTCTCATTCCACTTGAAAATTCCTGGGACTCCATTTCTGCCCCCAATAGACAGTGATCTTTGAAACAGATGCAAATGGAGCCTGCTTTAGTTGGAATCACCAGAGAAGCAGAATTCAAGATGCAATTAAATGTACAAGGATTTTATTGGAGAAAATGTCTGTGAGAGAAAATGGCAAGGGCACCAAGAGAGAGTAGAGACCTGTCAGACAGGGAATGCAAGTATGACATGGAGAGAAGGAAAGGAGGGCTGGGTGGAAGCATTTGAGGTTGCCATGCTCTAAAGAAGGTTCAGGAAGGCCTCCAGGGAATCCTTCACCCAAGTCCTGTCTTCCAGGAGCAGGCCTGCAAGAGTGTTCTTGCTAGGTCCACTCATTGACTGGGAGCAGCCATGGGATACCATGGTCCCAGCACAGACACAGGGAAGGATTTCAGAGAGCAAGTAGAGAAACTTGGTCACTTACACCTGTAGTTGGAGGGTTTTTTTGTTTTGTTTTGTTTTGTTTTGTTT
>PVHX01017492.1:0-39880 GCA_004024805.1 Geosciurus inauris | reverse complement strand
CCCAGCGTGGCCTGCACCTGGAGTGCTCCGAGCCCGAGCCTGCTCACACCTGCTCACCAGGCCCGCCCTGCTCCCCAGATCTGGGGTCCTTGCTTGCATGCTGAAGACCAGCAGCTCCAGGCCAAGTGGCCAGAACAAGGCCTCTCACCAGAAAGAAGGTTTTGTGACAAGAAACTGCCCAACCAAAGCAATGCTGCTAGAAGGCGGCGGCTGGAGGCGGCGGAGGCCACAGGAGGCCGCAGGAGGCAAGGAGCAACTGCTCCGGACCAGACCGGGGCCTCTGACCTGAACTAGGGTGGCTCTTACTGTCTGGGCATAAAACACAGCTCGCCACTCAAGCCAGGCCCCTGACAGGGACCAGCTATGGCATGTTCCACCCAGGGCAGGATGTGGGGACGGCTTCTCCCAGAGTCACTACAGTTCCATCATGAGCGTCACTGGCCGGGGAGGAAACGTCCACGGGAAGGATGCAACGGAGCTGCCGGCACCAAGCTGAGCGGACCGTACCTTCAAAATGGAGCGATGGAAGAACAGAGCCAGCAGCTGGATGAGGTCGTACAGGACGTAGCCCTCCTTCTTCTCCACACCGATGATGTTGGGCGGGTGGTAGGGCTTGTCCTTGTTCAGCTCCACGTTCTTGTTCCAGGGAAAGAACCCGAACTGGAAGAAGTACTTGACCACGATGGCCACCTGCACAGGACGGGAGGGCTTGGGGTGCTGACCCTCCCAGGGACGGCACGCGTGAAGGAAGTACCCACACAGTCCCAATGGCGGGATGCATGTGGGCACAGGGCGTGTGACCAGGGCGACCTCACGGCCACTGAGGCTCCAGCAGAGCGGTGTCCATCTCCATCCTGGATGCAGCATGCCACCCGGCGGCCACCCTGCTGCCTAAACCATTCTCACCTCCTGTGTTTCCCAGGAACTGGCTCTTATGCCAATTGAGTTAGATATTTATAGGATTATTCAGTAATGAAATATGGTATTTAGGAAAGAGTCGATACACACATATCTACACAGATTAGGCATCGCCTTGATTTCTAATCTTCACAACATAGTTTTTACTGATGCACATTGAAAAGCTTTCTGCGTCTGGCTTATCTTGCTTGAGAGTCATGTGCAGATTTGGTGCATGATTTCCACTCCCCTCATCTCTGGGTCCCTGCTAGTCTGTCAGTCATTGAAAAAACGGGAACAACTATCCCCTTCTACGTGTCTGTGCATCCTCACGCCTGGCACAGTTCTCAGGGTTCGTACTTGGCTCAGCTTGTGGAGTAAAGGAGCGTTAACTAGATTCCCACTCACTTCTCTCCTCAAAGCGACAGAAAGCAGACAGTGCCGAGCGAACCAGAAAGGCTGCACAAGTTGCCCCTGGTCCCTTTTGCACATTCCCAGCGCCTCCTCCTCCTCACTCCCGGGAGGGACAGGGGTCTGACAGATGCCCTCATGGCGAGCAGCGTCCCCAGAAACGCGGGGCGTGCAGTGCTCGGGATGGGTCGCTTTAGCAAGACTGTGGTGCACAGGTCAAGTCCCGTCGCCAAGTCACGGGAGATGTTTGCCTTGCATTCTTACGGAATCAGGACTTACATCAGAAATACTTTAAACGGAACCCTTTGAGGTGTTGCTATGGTTTAGACGTGAGGTGCCCCCAGAAGTTCACGTGTGAGACAACGCAAGACAGTTCCGAGGTGGAACAACGGGATTGAGAGCCGTGACCTAGTCAGCGACTTACTCCCCCAGGGGATTCACTGGGTGGCACTGCAGCCCGGCGGGCGTGGCTGGAGGAGGTGGGTCCTCGGGCGTGCCTTTGGGTCACGTTTTGCATCCCTGGTGAGCAGAGCCCTCTCTCTGTCCTCTCCTGTCCAGAGATGCTCCCCTCCACCAGGACCTTGCACCATGAGGCTCTGCCTCACCTCAGGCCCAGAGCTATGGAGCCAGCCCCACGTGAACTGAACCTCTGAAACCATGAGCTCAAAGCAAACTTTTCCTCCTCTAACTTGTTCTTGCCAGGTATTTGGGTCACAGTGAGGAAAAGCTGACTAAAACAGATGTTTTACCACATGACCTTGTTTTAATTTGATGGCTGAATTACTTGTTAACCTACGAAATGTCCAAGCTCTGCTGTGCTTGAAAGCAGTCACAGGGCTTTGGAAGTGAGAATCAGGGAGGAAGAGCAACTCTCTTCACCAACCCAAGAACACAAAGAACCTGGGAGCATGAGGCAGTCGGGGATCGTCCCTCTTCCTCCATGAGACCTTGTGGCCTCTGTCTTCATTTAATGGGGCAGGATGCGAATCAGACCAAATGACTAGGCGTCAGACACCTCTGTCCCTCACATACAAGGAGAGCACGCTGGCGGCTCACCCTCTCGGCTCTCGGATTTCCGTGTGCTCAGATGGTTCTGTGGGTGTGTGGAAACCGATTTTGGGTATGAAAATGGGAACCGCACACGCTGCCTCACGGCCCGGCCAAGTCAGTGTCCCTGGGCAGCAGCTGGCAGCAGGCACTCGGCCTTGTTCTGCAAAGACTGTTGCTGCCTCCATGGTGAAGGCCACAGGTCTGGAACCAGCCGCAAGAGCCTTCCCGCCTCTCTCCAGCTGGCAACTGTGGCCCCATTGCTCAGTCTCGCCTGAGCGGTTTCCTCATATGTTAAGTGGAGGGACACCAGCACCTCCCCTGTGTGAGGACTGGCAACCCTGCCAGCGCTAGGAAACTGTCAGTGACCCTGAGAAGGTCCCTGGCACTGACCTACCTCGGTGTAGACAATGGCCATCATCCAGAACCGTCGGCTGGGCCTGGGCACAGACAGCATGGCCCACAGGAAGATCAGAATGGGCAGCAGGAGGGTGATCATGGAGGCAGAGACCATGTGGTTGAGGATGATCACAAAGTAGCACACCATTTCTGAGCGGGCCACCAGAGTGTTGTACATGGCGTAGAAGAGCAGCAGGAACCGGGGCTGGCCCACGTAGAACTTCTCGGACTCTTCCAGCTCGTCGTCATGGAACATCCTGTTGGAATTAACCATGTGTCAGACACACACTGAAGTTCACTGAACAGGGTCCTTCCTGAGGTGTCCCCCACCCTGCTTCCTGGGTCCCCTATTTTGTTTGCAGATAACCTTACACAGGTTGAGTATCCTGTGTTCAAAATGCTCAGGATTGGAAATGTTTTGGATTTTGAGTTCTTTCAGATTTTGAGGTATCTACATACAAAATGAGATACCGTGGGGTTGGAACCCAGTTCTAAATATGAATTCACTTATGTTTCCTGTATGTCTCATCCACATAGGCTGAAGGTAATTTCACACAGTATCTTAAATAATTTTTGTGCACAAAACAAAGTTTAGTGGCATGAAATCATCCACTTCCTGCACTATGCCCGTGCTCAGAAGGGTTAGATTCCAGGGCATCCTGGGTCGGGCCTAGGGATGCCCATCCTAGTGGGCTTTCCTGTAGTGGTGGACGTCGATAGGAGGGTCTCTGGGCAGTGTCTGTGGAGAACAGGGTGCAGGGGTCCTGGCACTGAGCTGGCCCTCAGAGTCTGGGGGACTTTCCTCTGCCCACGGCTGAGCAGGTGGGGTGCTGGCCGGGCCGAGGCCTTACTTGTTCAGCAGCAGCTCGCTGGCCGTCAGCTCATGGGTCAGGGGCGGCAGGATGCTGGACTCCAGCTGGTCCGTGCGGCTGTCATCGGGGCTGACCACCATGTGGTTCTTGCCTGCAGAGTCACCATGCGAGCCGAAGGACAGGCGATCGAAGCTCACAGCTTTGCTGTAGGAGGGCGGGGCCTCCACGTCGCCCTCGTCAGCGGAGAACTGCGGCAGCTCCTCCTCGGGAGTGAGGCCGGCCTCCTCAGGGCCCAGATGGCATGCGGCCTCCTCCTCCTCCTCCTCCTCCTCCTGCTCCTCCTCCTCCTGGGCATCCCCAAGCTGGAGCTCCAGCTCAGGCACAGGGCCCACAACCTCTTCCTCCACCTCGGCCTCCACCTCCTCGGCCTCCACCTCCTCAATGGTTTCCGTGGTCCCCTGGCGCGAGTATAGCATGGTGCACTGCGTGGGCTCGCTGTCAGGAGACAGGGATGGGCGGAGGCTGGCCTGAGCACCCCCCGCCCAGGATCTTCCCACATGCTCAAGACACCTCAGAACTCCCAAGCAAAAGCATCAAGGCATGTGAGGAGGAGCCCAGAGCCCACGTCCCTGCGTCCCCTCTGCTCGCTGCCGTGGGACACTGGTTCCTGATCCGAGGAAACGGCAACAGGGGCCTCTGGACACCAAGGGGACAGTGGGCACATACACCGCTCGGAAGCAGAGCACCTCAGGGCCCTCAGGAGCAGCCCCACCTACGCACGGTTCTGAAAACAGCATCGGGAGTCAGAGTCACAAGCCCCGGGTGCGTCTCCAAATCAAGACAGCAGAGCACGCCGACCCTCGAGGCGTCTTTGAAGACGAGCAGAAGAGCGTGTGGGGAGGAGAAGCCATGCCAGGTGTGTGTGGGTTGGACCGAGATGTGTTCCACTCAGTCCTGCAGAAGGGACCCACCCACGCCCACGAGGGCTGACGGCCCACGGCCGTGACAGGGATTGGCTGAACCAGAAACAGTCACCGGCCTTCCCAGGGGCGTTCCCTCCCGGGTTCCGTGCCTCGCCCTTTCCTCACGTGGGCAGCCCTGCAGCCCAGGCCCTGGCTCTGAGTTCCCGCAGAGATTGCTGTGCCCAGGCTGTGCTCCTGTCCTCCCTCCAGCAACTCCACCTCCTCGCCTGTCCCTCCGCCCCTGCTCTTTTCCAGAAGCTGCTCTAGTCTTAGCGTCCGTCCCTGCTTGAGCTGCCCTGTGCTTTCCTCCTGGACCTCCTACGCCTTTCCCCAGCTTTCCCTGGGTGTGCGCAGGGGCGTAGAAACGGAAGGAGGGCGCACAGCCACCACGTGCGTGCAGGCCTTCTGTTAGGCCTCCCCCGACACGGGCAGCGGCCAGAGAGGCGGCGCTTGTGCAGATGTCTGCAGCCTGGAGGACGTGCCCTCTGCTGCTCTGAGCTGCACCCCGCTGCCCGCCATGTGTGGGTAGCTCCCTTCGACATTGAGGTGTCAAATGCATGGACTATCCGTTCAGACGTGCCCATGAGTGAGGAACGAAGCTGGCACAGCCCTTCCTGCCGTCTTGTGGCCTAAGAACCCCAATATCTGCTCAGGTGTTGGGGATCCCCAAGGCTCTGGCCCTAAAAGACCACATCAGGTAGAAGGCCCCCTGGACTGTCAGGCCCAACAGGATTTTTGCTAAGACTTACCTCAGTCAGATACAGCCTCCCAGGAAGACCATGAACTTGACCCCTCACCCCAGGGAACTTTGTGACCACTGGAGCCAGCTCCATGGGGTCTCACTTCCAGGGTGGCCGTAAGCCATGGGAGCACAGGGTCTGGGGTCACGTCTGGGCCTGAGGGGCTGAGGGCACTCCAGGACTCCAAGGAGTGGAACGCCCTCAGAGCTGTGTCCACACAGATGTCCCGAGCCAGAGGAGATCGCTGTCAACACCGGCCCTGCTCCTGCAGCGCTGTGTCAGGACACAGGGCTGTGGCAAAAGGTGACGCCCCTCTGATCTGCCCTGCGAGCTGCCAGGGTGAAGTTCGTTTTGAATTGGGTGTTGTTCGCGTCAGGGTAAACAGACTGTGCGGGTCCCCTACCGACCACTCAAGGTGATTCAAAGAAGGAGTTTTGGATGTCATGCAGACAATTTATCCCTCAATGATGATTGTTTTAATGGCAGGACTTAGTGAGGAACAAGCCACGAGTAATTTTTTCCAAATAAAACAAATTATAATCTACCAAGGTGACATTGTACTGCAGAATCACATTCTTTCCCAAAGCCAATGGTAAGATGTATTCTGACTTTTATGTTAGTTATGCAGATAAAAGCTTTATTCTGTATCAACTTAAAATGACCGTAGAACCCAGATTTTTCAGATTTTTTTCTACTGTATGTATGTGTTTTTTAAATCATGAGAACATGTTTTCTTCCTACTCCGTGAGCACTGCCTATAGAAGCTCTAAATCAAACATAGGGAACATGATTATGTCTTTGAAAATGGGAAGAGTCAAATGCTTAAAAGAAGCAGGACAATGTTGGCAATCAGGAATTCTGAGAAACTCCTAACAGACAAAAACAGGGAGCAGTGGCAGCCTGGCACGCTGCCAGGCACCAGGAGGCCTCTGAGGGGCGGGCTCATGCGTCTGCTAGACATGCACGTTTTCGGGAGAAAGACAGGCACATGCCAGGCCTCGGGGCCACGCACAGGGGAGGGCGACAGACCAGGAGAAGCATGCATGACGTCAGCACCTGGAGGCCAAGCTGCCACTGTCAGCTGACGAGGAGGACACGTCCATGCTGAGCATTTTACGGAGCCTAGGCCGAGCGCGCTCGCTCGTTTTAGGAACAGCGTCTTGTCCATCTAAATCATCAAGGGTGGACTGCCTTGAGAACAGCATGGTGGCTTCAGTGTAGCAGCTAGCAGCGCAAACAGTTACAGAAACACAGTGTTAGCCGCCAGTGTGCGCCAGGTCCACACGGGTCGACCGACCCACGCACTGCCATGCAGTGACCACGCACAACACCAGCTCCACCACAGGCAGGGAGGGACCCGCCTGGCAGGACACAAAACACGAGAAGACCCAAGTTCAACAACACGTTGGCGGCGAGGAGGTCTCAGGGGCGCTTTCTGGTGGGACAGGAAACAGAACAGAGACGAGTCCCAATAGTTCTTTCAAAGAGCAGAATTCACATAATTAGAACTTAGCAATGGAGTTGTTCTTAAAATCAAAGAAAACACGTTTTATTTGGAATCGTAATCCTGAGTTCTTTGAGAGCACGATCAACCCAGTTGCATGAGTAGGAACGACTGCTCATACAATCTGCATAGAAGATTCTGAGTTTTAAAAAAAATGCCATCTCCAAAACAAGAGAGGCGCTAGGAATGACACAACCAGCCGAATTTTCCACCCTGTTTTCTGAGTGACATTCAATTCAGCCAAACTAAATGCCTTGGGTGTAAGAGATGCTGGCTTGATATCACGTGGATATCAACCAACATCAAAAAACAAAATCAAATGCTACAAAGAAAATGGCAAAGGGGTTCCAGCAATGCCAGGTTCATTTTGTCTGTTAATGATTCGTTTTGCCTAGTTTTTATTCCGGATTGTGTCTGGGCCTTGGTGTGTGCCACTGGGGAGAAGCCCCCGGCTACACTCTTGCCTTGGGGCCCAGTGGGACAGCACTGGGCAGGGCAGGGTGGGGCCTCCACCTGCAGGCACCTGGCAGGCTCCTGGTGGGTTTCGGATGATAGCCACCCCCTGCGAATCTGGGGACGAGGTCAGTATGTGGTTAATGTGACTTGCAGCAATTTAAGGTAATGCTTTAGATCTGGGAAGTAGGGCAATACCCCATTATACGTTCAGAGTGGTTGTTCATCTGGATTGGAAGAAAACTCTGAGGCTCCAGCCAAAGAAACGCGGACTCCTCTGTGAGGCTCCACGCAGGCCTCCAGCTCCGTGCTAACAGTGAAAACTGGTGACAGCACGTCAGAGCAAGAGCCTTGGAGGTGACAGGGCCTGAGCACCAGCTTCCCCAGGAGGACCCGTCCTGGGAGCTCGCCGCCTGAACCTGGCATGGAGTGGGCCGTTCCTTGCTTACAGGTAGAAACGCTGTTGAAGTAGAAACTGGGGGTGTGGCTCAGGCAGGGCCACAGGGAAGTCTACTGACGCACAGAAATGGCCTTTCCCTCCTTCCTTCCTATAGGCTGAAAATCAAAGTCAAAATTCGTTAAAAATGAATGGGAACAGTTCTGGTTTTCTAGCAGGTTCAGTATCAATCAACCATTTCATAACATGGGAAATGGTGTTTGCTAAAAAGCAATGAATGAATTTAAACATCTCCTGACTCATGGGTTTTGATCATGTATACGGTTTTGTATTTGTAAACTCAGGTCAGATTTAAAGGCAGCTACTTGATTTCATTTTACTCAGACTTTCTTTTTCTTCTTCTTCTGTTTCCTCCTAAGTTTTTTGATTTATAATATTCAATGACTTAATTGGACATATTGCATATTGTCATGCAGTTAAAAGTCACCAGCACAGGAATGATACACGGTTACGTCATGGAAGATGGATTTTCAGTGTGCTCTCTACTACTATTTTTAATTTCTTTGATTCAGAGTTTGACTGTGAAGCAGTTAGTGTCCAGCCAGGCCCAGGTGAGAGATTCAGGAAGCCTAGAAAACCCTTGAAAGTCTTATGGAAAAAATCTGTGTTGGTGGGAATTCTCCCCTTCGGGAGATTGTGGGGCTCACAAAGTTCCAAATGCGGTTCCTGCCGCCTGTCACAGTTAATGCTGTGGTAATGGGCACAGAAAGCCACTCCACCTGTCCTCGCTTCACAGGCTGAACTTAGAGGTGCAGGTGAAAAGAGTCTCCGTCTTATGGAACAAGGCAAGAGGGGAGACCGAGGGATAACAAGGCACATGGGGACACACAGTAAGTCACACCAGAGGCAGCATAATTTCTTGAAGAAATGATGCAAGGTGTGACAATCAGATCCTAACTGCACACAGTCACCTTCCTCACCGAGTGGAAGGAGTGATTCCCGGTGAACAGGAACACGACTTTCAGCTAAGTTAATCAGAGCTCCCTGAAATCTTTTGTTTTGGAATTCAACGTTTTTTTTTGAATACAATGTCAATCCCAGTCCACGATCCCCGAGTGCAGAGGGCACCGTCCAAAGCTCAGGGTGGTGGGAATTCATAAATGCTGAGAAATAACGAGTGAATAAATGAAGGAACGAATGAAATACCATTAGGAAAACACACATCTAGAGAATCTCAGTATTTCTTTCCTAATTGCCCTGATTATTTGAAACATCGTTGTTTGGTCATGAGTAGGTTTTCTAATGGGTGGGTTTGGGAACTTAGGATCCCGGTTCACCTTCACTGGGCACTGTGACCAGGAGGGGGCATGAGCCAGTGGCCAGCTTGCCAGGGACAGGCCTCGCCTCCCCACTCCCCTGCCCTGCACCTGTCACCTGTTATCACTAATGTTCCTGAGCTGGGATCGAACCCAGGGCCTCCAGCATGCTTTGCACACGCCCTGCCTGGCTGCCCCAGCCCAGCCTTCCCTTTCCAGGCAAGAGCTACCATGAGATCCACTGGAGCACACGAGGGCACAGGAAGATGGGCTAAAGGAGATTCTGAGTTTTGGCTCTAAATGAATGAAAAGACAAGTCCATTTAATGACATCGATCTAAAGATGTAGAGCGACTTCTTGCAACAAGAACAAATTAAGAGCCGGGTGTGGTGGTGCAAGCCTGTAATCCCAGCACTTAGGGAGGCTGAGACAGGAGAATCACGAGTTCAAAGCCAGCCTCAGCAATGGCGAGGTGCTAAGCAACTCAGTGAGACCCTGTCTCTACATAAAACACAAAATAGGGCTGGGGATATGACTCAGTGGTGGAGTGCCCCTGAGTTCAATTCCCGGTGCCAAAAAAAAAAAAAAAAAAAAAATTCCCACCACCTCTCCCCATTTAGATTGTAATTTTAATTTTTGGATCCCATTTGAGTTTGGTATTGATTAGCTGGTCTCACTTCCTGCCCCCACTTGTCTGGAAACTTGATGGGTGTTTGTGGAGACCAGGGCTTCGCCCTGCCTTCAGGCCTTGCCAGGGGAGCAGTGTGGCCAGGCTGGCCTGGAGCGGGAGGGCAGCAGGTAGAGGGCAGCCTTCCTGCGGCTCTGCATGCCAGCACTTCAGGACGCTGTGGTCTTGCCTTGGGCTCGATCCACTTAAGAGGTGGCCCTTTCTTTACGTGTGTCTCAGAATCGAGCCCAGTGTCTGGCCTAGAAGAGGTGTGCTATAGATGTGTGATGAAAATCACTGATACACACATGTCCTCAGTGGTACGATTCTCGACCTAGACGACTACAGTGGACTCGCTGGGCCAGCAAATCACCTGGGTAATGCTGCTTCTCTTCCTGGGACAGAGACTCCTGCCAGGACCCAGGCGCCAGGTTGGCACTCTCAGTAGCTCCTCACAACACCAGGTGCAGAGTCACTGGCTCTCCTGAGGAGGCGCAGACAGGGCTAGGACGTGGGGAGAGGCAAGCACACAGCACACCACTGCAGCTACAGGCCAGGCTCGGGGCTGGATCACAGGGCTTGGGTCCTGGGTCTGCTTTCTTATTAACTTCCCAGCCACGTGGCTGAGTGGGACTCTCAGCCTGTCCTTAACTGAACTTTGTCAATAGGGATGACATCAGCACACATCTCGTAGGATCTGGAAAGATAAAATGAGGCCCCCCACTGCAGTGCCCAGCACGGGCCCATGGTGGACATGCTTTGCCCGGCCACAGTTGGCCCTGGGTCGCCTGCCGATCCTGCTGTGGAAACATGCAAGCACCCTAGCACTCAGAGAAGGTGGAAGCTACCAGAATCATTTCTGGAATTTTTGTTCTAAGCCCTAAATTAACAATTCTGAAAGGAAAATATCAAAGATAGCAACAGAAGGTGGAAAACTCCAATATAGAGGACACTCCGGAACGGTTATTCTGAAAGGCAGCAGAGAGGCAGTCCTTGGCACCAACAGTGACGGGGGTTGGGAGGGACCCATCGTATTTGCCTCTGGCTTGGAAGTCTCTACACTCTGCCTGTAAAATACATGAGTGCTTCTTATCCCTGTGATGGATATCGGCTTGTGTCTGGCTCGGTCAGGTGAGGACAGTTCCTCTGACCTTGCTCTATGGGTGGAGACCGCCTGCAGTCTCCACTTGGTTGGGACACCACGTGAGTTTCGATGGATTCCGCCTCGTTCATTCATTCATTCTCATATTTGACGACATCTACCTCATCCACTAGCCTAAAGCAAACACACCATTCAGAAGGAGAAATACCTGGAGATACTGTCATGGGAATCTACGCTGTCCATCCTGTGGGCCGTCTGGGCCCCTGGGGCCGCTCCAGGCCGCTCGTCCAGGGTGTCCAGTCCTGACTCTCTGGACAGGTTCATGATGTGGTTCTGATAGTACATGTGGATGCTCTCCCGCGTCGGGACGTTGCCCTGCAGACAGGGGACAGGCCTCAGTTCTTGCCGAAGCACCTGCCGTGTGCTGCCTGCTGTTTCTCAGCACAGACGACTCTCCACACGCGGGCTGACCTGTAATGCTGACTGGCAGGATCTAGGCGGGTTGGGGTTGAAGGCCACTCATCTAGGGTCACGCATGCCACGCAGTGGCACTGGGAACTCTAAACAAGAAACCCCTGCAATACGTACATAGCTTTGCTAAATCCCAGTAACTCTTCTGCCAGCGGACTACTTCTCAGTAGGTCTGTCCGCACATACATGACTACTGTGCGTTCTGTTTCTCTGCATGTTTGCTAGTTTTTCTAGAAGTTTCATATCAAACTTCTTCACAGGACACTACAAAGTCTATAGGCCTGTCAGCTATGGTGAGGGAAAGATATAGAATGGACAGCCCAGCCATTTTCGAAGGTGTGTGTGTGGTATTTGGCTATTTTAATCAGGGCAGGGAATAGAGTCAAATATACAGAAAAGCAAGAATGTATGTAATGGCTGCCTGGAAAGAAAAGATTCTGTCTTCCTTATTTAGGGTTTTAGATACAGATTGAGAATCACTAGTCTGAAATCTGAAATGCTGGGAAATCGGAAACCGACTGCAGACATGTCACCACAGGTGGGGAACCCCACACCCGACCTCAGGTGCTGCTGCAGTCAGTGTGCACTCACACAAAGGCACGGCATGAGCAGGGCGCGGCGGCGCAAGCCTGTAATCCCAGCACTTAGGGAGGCTGAGACAGGAGGATCGGGAGTTCAAAGCCAGCCTCAGCAACAGCGAGGCGCTAAGCAACTCAGTGAGACCCTGTCTCTACATAAAACACAAAATAGGGCTGGGGGTGTGGCTCAGTGGTCGAGTGCCCCTGAGTTCAATCCCAGGGACCAAAAAAAAAAAAAAAAGACACGGCATGAAAGGACCTGCAGGCATGTGTGGACTGCAAGCACCTTTCACACGTAGACTTGGGTCCCTGCCCACAGGCGTGCCACTGTGCACACACCAGCGTTCCAAGATCCACTGAGGCCCATCTGGCCCCCAGCACTTTGGATCGGGCAAGGTGACCTGTGCGTTGCCTTTGAAGGTCCTTCCAGCATGGGAAGGAGCGAAGGGATCGCGCCGGCAGGGTACCTTCTTGATCTCTCTGGTGAGCATGCACCTCTCGATCCTCAGGACGGTGGAGATGTCGATGTGCTCCCTGGAGATGGAGTTGAGCCAGGTGGTGAAGCTGTCCACCGTTGCCAGGAACAGCACCCAGGTGAACTTCAAGATGTTGAATATCCTCTTGATGATATTATCTGAGGGAAGAGACTCGAGAAGATTGCAAGGGAACAGGACGCCGTGGGGGCTGTGTTGTCCTGCGGAGCAGCAAGGTTTAACCAGAGCCAGAGCCGTGCCTGCTGTCGGGCCTGTGCCCTGGTCTTCAACGTGACAGCCAGGAGGCCACCTGGGGCCTTCCACATGGAGTGGCCGAACCAAGGCTGAAGAGGGTGGCATTTGTAATGTTTGATCAAAATGTCAGTCAAAATGGGTTCAATTGCAGCTGTCCTTCAAAAAATAAGGGGATTGTTCTAGAACCCCATGGAAAACAGGCTGCACAGTGTTCAAGTCCTTATACAAAAGGGGCACCATTTGCAAAAGACCTACATACATCCCCTGTAGGCTTTTAGGAAATAAGGACAAGGGGGGTCTGTACGCGTTCAGTGCAGGCACGAGCGTTCCTGCATCTTTTGCTCTGGGTCAGCTGACTCTGTGAGACACGAGTGCCAGCCCTGACGGTGCTACTGAGGCTCAGCCTGCATTCAGGACGACTCTGTCCTGGACACAAGGACTGAGTCTGCCCGGCTAACTGGGGCCCTCGGGGTCTTCCAGTTTCCTTCTGTGCTCAGCCATGGCTGTTGGCAGTGGTGGCTCTTCTCATGGCTCCTGCCTTGCAGTCAAGCCCCTGAGGAGCTGCCTTAGAGAGCCCAGTGCCCAGAGCAGCCAGTCTGCGCTTGCCACCGGCCCACCCTGTGCTGTGCCCACTGTGGCGTTCTGCCCACGTGTCACTCATCTCCTGTCAGCAGAAGCCCCGAGGTTCCCCATGTCCCTGGCTCCGTGACCTCGGCTGCCATTACTCTGATGGCTTCCAGGGGACATTGGGATTTGTTCCCCAAAGCCCCTCTCCTGGGCACGTGCACAGAGGACTTTTCAGACAGACAGTGACCCAGCACTGCACCCGGCAGCACAGGCCAGGGGTGCCTCTGGAGGCACTGCAGTTTCAGTGGAGAAGGGGTAAGAGGCACGTGGTCACTTAGCCACGGTCCCGAGACACCTGGGTCATATTTTTCAGGAGCCTTCCACAGGCCTCCTGGGCAGCTCTCATTCCCAAGTCCCCAGGGCGCACGCTGTCTTTAGCCTGTTACCTGGGCCATCGGACTTCTTTTTGACCGGGGCCTCCTCTCGCTCTTCCCATCCCACTGCACCTGCCGAGAGGGACAAGTTAGGTGCCTTCGGGAAAGAAACGCCAACGCTGCTTTTCTGGATCCACGGGAAGTTTATAACTCAATGTAGGGCATTCTATCTATTTTAAGAGTTCCCGGGAAACATAAGAATTCAGGGTTCAGGTTTTTATAAAAAACATTTTCTTATACACGGCAGCAGGTTTGGCGTGATATTCCAAAGTCAACAATGTGGTGGGTCTCGCTCCACGCCTCCCTCCCCGTTCCTCCCTCCCCCTGGTGCTTCCTCTGCTGCGTCCATGGGCTCCCTCTGTTTTCAGGACTCCCCTCCTGTGCCTTTCCCTCTCTCCTCTCTGGCTTCCACAGGCAGAGAATGCCGAGCCCTTGACTTTCTGGGTCAGGTTTAGCCTCATGTTCATGGGTTCAGATTTTCTTCACTGCAGAATTAGAATTATATGTACTGGTCACATCTGGCTGACTGTTGTTAGATACTTATGAGTTGTGCCTGGTCTTTCTATTTTAATAGTTTAAAAGGTCTGCATAAGAGTAATATTTTGTGCATGTGAAAATCATGTTAAATTCCAATGTTAGTGAGACAGAACTAAAGCCCCTCTGTGTACTTCTTACGGCCACTTTCACCCCACAATGGCAGAGTTGAGTAGCAACTGAGACCACAGACTGCAAAACTTAAAATATTTACTGCCTGCCCATTCACAGAAAAAGTTTGCAAATCCAGATGTACACTATGAAATTTTAAGTTTCGATTCTTCGGGATGACATTAACACATTTTGGTTTGCTGTGTACGACTCACAGGGTTTCCGTTTGTTTCTTATCCTATAATTCAAAGTTAAGATTGTCAGACCTAGCAAATAAAAATGCAGGTCACTCAGTTCACTGCAAGTTCAACGTTTGGATGGACAAGAAACCTGCGCCAGACCTGTAGGAATCCCAGCACTGAGCTCTCCTGGAAGATGTCTGTTACATGAAGAGCCACGTCCCTCAGCCCAGTGACCCTGCTTCTGAGAACCGACTCCGATGGTGAGGAAAGCTCAGGTTCTACCTTTGCTAAACGTTTAAAGACACTCGTGTGACTATAGGTCGGTGCTTTGCAAGGACATCTACAGCACTGAGCATCATGGCACAGTTCTGGATGCAGCCCTATGTCCATTAAGGATGATGTGATTGAATAAATTATGCATATCTGTACGATGGAATTGTGGACAGCCATTAAGAAAGAATGATACAGGTTCATAAATACTTAACTGGAGAAAGGTTCTTAATATACTATTAACGACAGGACAGGAGTAACTTGTGGAGCATCAACTCAGTTTTGAAAACCCACAAAGGAGGCTTCTGCACGTAACAAGGGGTGGGAGCAATGTCAGGCGTGAGGATTCGCCCGTTCATTGCTGGTTCCAAGGGTGGGGCTGGTGGACTGTGGCCTGCCCGGTACAGTGTGTGTTGCTTTTGTCTTTTGAAACTAAGTAAAATAACATTAAAGTTGCCAGGACATAGCAGGGGGAAGAGGGGTCAAAAAGAAGAGAGGTTCTGCTACTAAAGTTACATTAAAAATCATGTTCTTTTCTTATTTTTTGACGACCTTTTGAATTCCACAAGGAATTTGTAGATACATTTTCTTTGTAAATAGTCAGAACAAAACGGTTCACTTGACAGTGCTACTGAGTCTCTGCTCCCCCAGAAGTGGCTACGGCCAGCAAGGTGCTGAGTGTCCCTCCCGATCTTCCTCTTGCCTTCAGACACCACTACATCACATGCACCCAATAAAGCACAAGGGACTTTGTACGTTTCGTGAATGGTTTCGTTATGTGCTTGTAGGTTTGCAGAGTCGTTATTCACTTAGTAATAACGCTAGGGTTCATTCTCCATGCCAACTCAAGGCCATCCGTGTCATTTTAAAATCACTGAGCAGTATCACATAGTCTATCAATGACACAAATTCATTCAATTCTTCTTTATCCAGACATTTAGGATGCTTCTGAGTTTTTGTTATTAACCCATAATGTTTGATGGGTATTTTTAGACATGAATTTGCACATGTCTACACATTCCTTCATCTAAGCCACACACTCACAAGTGTGACTGAGCTGTAGTGCCACATGGACCTTTGAAACTTAACAGATACTGACACGTGGCCCTTCACGGTGGACATGCCACTTCGTAGCATCGCTCCAGGTTGTGCAAGTACCTCCCTTCCCACCAGATACCCAGCGCTGACGTCTTGGCTCCTGCCGATCCAACAGGTAAAGATAATTCAAAAAGCCAGTGTGTCAAAATATTTAGTTTGTACTAGTGACACTTGGAACCTGTTGGGCATTTTTGTTTTCTGGTCTGTGAATTATTTCTCATAGCCTGTTGTTTGTTGGGGTGAGCTTTTCTTTTATTGCTTTTTAGGCATTCTTAACATGCCCAGAATTCCAGTCTTCAGTGGTGTGTGGGTGTGTGTATGATGAAAATATGATCCTGAGCATGCAGCTTGCACTTCAACTTGGCTTTGGTGTTCTGTTCTACTTTTTCTCCTTAGAAATATGTTTATGTCCTATGTTTCGGCATAATGTTGAATTGAATGTTGGCAATGTCATCTCTCTCTTTTCCTTACTAACTTTATTTTTTCCATATTTTCACTTGTGTATTAGATAATATGCTGTCTATTCTTTTGTTGTTGTTGTTCCTGAGTATTGTTTAAATATATTCCCCCACACCTTTTTTTCTGAATCCAATTGCCAATGGTTTGGTCTTCTTACTGGCTTTTTCCAAGAGCAGCTTTTAACTTAATTATCAGGCTTTGTTTTTTATTTGTTTTTTCTTTTTTTGTTACTTAGTGTCACCTAAAATCACCTCTGGTTGGCCTTGCTCCTGTCTCCCCTCCCCACCTTGTGGCATCTACCTTAATCTGTTGATGTGCCCAGCTGTGAGCACCAAGGGACAAATGAGGGTCTCCTGGAGCTCAGGGTGTCCTCTCTGCCACCCGCCCCTGCAGTGCCATTGGCCTTGGGGGTGGGGGCCAGGCGCTGCCTCCAAGTGCTGCCCCTCCACACTCACCCTCCCCAGAGCCTTTCCTCCTCCGCTTCTGCTCTTCTCTCGCAGACTTTTTGTTCTCTTTCCGCCTCTGGCGGAGTGCTGTTTTAGGGTCGGTAATCCAGGCTTGGTAGACAAACTGAAGGGAGAAAGTTCAATTATTTCCTGGCCTTTTAATAATTTGAAATGAAAAGAAGAGGAACCTACATCAGGCTTCCTACCTCGAGGAGATAAGTACTATGTTCTTCTAACAAACCTCCCTCTCCCTCTCCCTGTGCTGAGCTGGCTGGTGCTGTTTCCACCATCTTGAGATGTAATAGCAAAACAGATGTCATGGGCACATACGTGGTGTCACAGAGGATCATGAGATGGGCTTTGGACATACACAAACCATGCTCTCTCCGAGTCCCAAGCACCACTGCCATGTGGGACACTAAATGGCTGTCTCCACTGCTCATAGAGGAGCCAGTGGGAGCTCACTAAGCAATTCTGCCAGCACACAGGAACTTCTAAGGTAGAAGCAAGTTTCCCTACAATCTTACCGTGGGGAAACAGCCTTGCCCGTCCCAGGCTCCCCCGTGCATGACAGCTCTTACCAGCAACGTGAGGGAGGGCTTTGCAGACGGGGTAGTATTTTTAGAAGAAAAATGATGTGATAGCAAGGTTAAGCCATTATTTGAGAACAGCATGGAGGAAAACCTGTGGTACTTTTGTCATTTGCATTCAAGAGCTGAAGACAGTGGCATCAACATATTATGACTGAGGATCAGGAAAGAGCAACTTTGAACAGCCTCCCACTGAGTCTCCAGAATCATGCAGAAGAAACGCAAAGAAACACTTGAGACACCAAGCCAGCCATCGGGGAACCAGGAAGCCAGGCAGGCATGCTCGCCGTGCAGTGCGACACCCGGGTCTCAGGGAAGCTGGGTTTCCATGGCGAGGAGAAAGTTGAGCAGTTTTGTGGGAGCTCTTAAAGACCCCGATAGTTTCATTTTATCCCAGACCATTTTCAGGTTTCTGGAATCTTTGAAAAACGCAGCATAAATAAATCACTACTATTGTGTTGTCAGGAGAAAATAAAGAGGGATTCGACTTTCCCATACGGGAAGGAAAGGGCCTTTGGCTAATAAGAAAGAACACTTCGTTTTTTCTCAGAGATAGAAATCTAAGTTGGGCAATTCACACAGGTACAAAATTGGTACCATTTCTGGGTAAACCCAGGAAGTAGAAAATACTTCCTATTTTTTGTCAAAAACATATTTAATAAGATGAGAAGATGAAATGGAATTTGAAGAAGGACCAGGTAAAGGGATTTACAGTCAGATGTTCTCTGGGTGTGTTGACTGGGAATTCTGTAAAAGAGGGCTCTCAGGCTTTGTCTCAAAAGAAAAATTTGCCTCTGTACGGCATGGTTTGTTTTAAAAAGAGTCTGACCTATTAAACGTAGTTTTCAGGTGTAAGAGCAATGTATAGTGACATTTCCTTTAAAGAAAAAGTGTTATTACAATGTTGTTTTAGATAACGAAAGGATGCTCAAAAGAGAAAATAAAAAGGTAACCAGGATTTGTGAGTGTGGCAGGACCACCAGTCGGAGGAATTCTTTTACTCTGAAGAAAAATAAAGAGTTGGGAGGGGAAGGCAGGGGATGGAGAATACACGCAAGGCTGAGAAGTCAGATTTTGCAAACTGTGTGTGTGTGTGTGCGCGCGCGCGCGCGCGCACGCGCATGTATGTGTGTAGGTGTATGTATGTATGTGTATATACATGTATTTTTTAAATTCTTTTTGTACTGGGGATGAGACCAGGTGCACTCTACTACTGAGCTACACCCCTGCATCCTTGGCCCTTTTAAATTTTTTATTTTGAGAGAAGGTCTCGCTAAGTTGCTGAGACTGGCCTTGAACTTGCACTCCTCTTGCCTCAGCCTCCTGAGTCGCTGGAATTACAGGCCTGCGCCACGGCGCCTGGCCCCAGTAAGTCATCTTAACGCTGATGTTTTGAAACACAGACGCTCGACAGTTGCAGGAATGGCTTGTCAGTTTTGCCTTGGTCTGACTAGTTCAGAGAAATGTTGCTGAGAGAGCAAACAGTCCAACCCCTCTGAGCGAGGAGAAGGAAGTTCTTCCTGGACTTCCTGATCACGACTTTGTAGCTCTAAGTGTCTGTGATCAACCTGGCTGGTCTGTATGGGAATCGGCACTAACACCACCAACCATCTGTAGAAAACCCTGTGGAAACACACGTAAAAGACCTTCAGGCTCACCAAAAGGTCCCACCACTGTGCGTCCTGACATTTGCATAAGTTTTACCTCAGATGACTTCAGCTTAAATTTTATCAACTACATGGGGAAATGGAATTGTTTCTACGGGACGGTTCTTATGCAAAAATGCCTGTTTCTTTAAAACAGGGTGAGCCTAGTTACAGTGGATTCCCTTCCCTGAGACTGATTACGTCTCATGTCTGTGCTTTAATTCAGCTTTATCCAGTACCTTCTTCACGCTGTCTGTAAGAAGACGATTATTTATTTTTGATACCAGATTGAATTAAGGGGTGTTCTACCACTGAGCCCCATTCCCAGCCCCATTTTGTATTTTTATCTAGAGAAAGGGTCTCACTGAGTTGCTTAGGGCCTCACTAAGTTGCTAAGGCTGACTTGGAACTTGCAATCCTCTTGCCTCAGCCTCCTGAGTTGCTGGGATGACAGGTGTGCACGACCGCACCCCTCAGAAGATGACTTTTTGTAAGTTAGATGGGGATGCCACATTATAATCTTTCATTTAAATACATTTTAAAATGTGAATTGTGAGACTCAGGATAGTCTACCAGAGGACAGAGACGCTCTAGGGGAGCAGAGCAGGGACTGTTGGAGGCAGACTCGGCCTGCCGCACCTGCAGAACGGAAGGGGCTTACAGGGCTGGACTCCACTGCGCAGGTGGAGCAGCGGGACAGTTTCGTGGGGCAGCTGAGAGACTGCAGGGTTTCAGGTCCCACGGGACCTGCTGGGTCAGAAGCTGCATGTAAGTAAGATCCCAGGTGAAACGCAAGATGCACAGTCGTGGTCACTATCCCAACCCCGTGCTTCATGCTCAAGGAGCATTTAGACCCAAGAAGTTTAGGTCCTGTCCTTGACTGAGTTTGGGAGAAAGAATGTTCTAAAAAATACCTGCACTGTCACTTGCTAGCTCTGGTTTCCAGTAGTGAAGTGGCTGCAGCACAGGCAGCTGAGTGACTCCTATTGTGTGTTAGGATGCTTAACGGTGCAGCCAAGGCACTGCCACAGACCCCACGAGGGCGAGGAGCTATGGGGACCATCTGGGCTGAGCAGCTGGAAGGCAGGTGCCCTGAGAGCAGAAACCAGACCACCGGACTCCGTTTAGGAAGATGGAGAGAAAAAGGTGGCCGAAAAGGCAATGGAAGCCAGGGAGTCTTTTATCAGCTCGTCCAGAATTTTGCCAGCTTTCTGAGAAACGTCATCATAGGTTTGACTCATTGAGACAGCATGCAACCGGATGTGGCTTTTTAAAAATGAGACGTGACTTTCGCAGAAAGAACCATGAGAAGAGCAGATTGTCCATGTGTCTGCATTTTCCCTTTCTATTTTTCGGTAGTCTCTGTGTCAGCTTAAAAACAAGAAGTCAAACAACAAGAAATGTGGCTTCTAAGCACTCTTTTTGGAAAAGTTGTCCAAGTGCTTCACATCTGTGTAATCCCTTCATTGTACGATCTATAGAACAGGGAAGATGCAGAGGTGGGATATGTTTGTCTAAAGTTCTAGGAGCAGAGAGTCACACGCTACATGTCAGGAAAACATGAAATACCTTTGCAGCTCTGATTAAGTACTGAAGAATAGTTTTGGGGAGTTTAATGACAGACTTTGGCAAGGCTAAAATGGCGGATGCAAACTTCCCAATAGCTCTCTACAAAGAAGGACAAAGCGAGAGTCATGAGGAAGAAAGAACAAAACCAGTTAGCACACGACGGCGAGCAAGCTCGTCTCTACCATTAACATCAGTGAGGTTACCCTGTGCCGACCATGGAAGCTAGAATAAAATGTGCTCTGCTGGTAAGTGGGGAAGAAAGAAAACCACCCGTCATTGCGCGGAATTCATCAAACAAGGTGAAGATGTCCCATGTCCCCTCCTAGAACACACGTCATCAGAAGGAAATAAGAAGGTTAGGTCGTTAGTACTTGGCAAGCCAGCTGCACACATGCACACAAACTCGGTCACCGAGGAGCCTACATGGGGCAGCAGAACCAGAGAGCCAGCGTCAGACCAAAGCGTCTCCAGGAACAGCTTAGTTCCACAGCATCATCGGGAAGACAGGTGGATAGTACCTGCCAGCTTAAGAAGGTCTGGCCAGCAAACTGACTGTGAGTTGGTCGTGAGACCTCATGCGTGCAGTTGTGGAGACTGGTCTGTGTGCCTTGCACTATCACAAATGGGCGTGATGGTGTCAGTGTGTGGCTCACTGGCACCAGAGGCGAAACCCGGTTGTCGTCCTGAGTGTGACTCAAGGGAAACAGTCTCATCTTAACGAGCCTCGATGACACTTTCACCCCTAACACTTGGGCTGTTGAACACCTGCTGGGAACCAGGGAGCACGTCTGAAACAGCGGAAGAGGCTGGAACTGTGCCGGAGGTGTTACCTTCGTTCCGGTGTGTTCTCCAACCTCGAGCAGCACAAACAACGGTTACAAAATCTGAAGCAGCATTTACATGATCCTTTGATTCAGATCCGAGCTTTATTTTCATAATCAACTATTTCACACATTGAGATCTAAGTCCATTCAAGCAATCCAAAGCAATGCCAAGGAAAACTTCATCTCTCCTTGCAACAACAAAAATAAAGTTCACCCGGTGAAGCTTTATTTTTTGTGCAAAGCATGAGGGAATGCACTGACGGAGGGGACGAGGGCCTGGCAAACCCTGCTCTCCCAGGGCAGTAGCTACGGCCTTGCCCAGAGGGAGCCCACGGCAGTGTGCTGAGGAACAAACCATTCAGGTGTCAACCAGAAGCTGCTCAGGGCTCCGACCGGAGTGCAGCGATGCTCGGGTGAGCCTGTCAGTCAGAGAGCTCTCCTACACAGCGGAGGACACGATCTGCCCAGCCCAGAGTTACCTGGAAGGCCGACTTGCGGGGGGGCCCCTCGTCTTCCTTCTTCAACTCCTCCTCTTCCTCCTCTTCACTATCCGTTTCAAACAAATAATAATCTCCACTCCTGACCACTAAGCAAAACAAAATATTCATTTATTTCCTGAACGAGATATGAGACCCTCGGGGGCTTATTCATGAAATGCCCCCTACAAATATACGAGTGGTTCATAAAAGGACCACAGCAAGAGAGGCTTGCAGAGAAGAAAACGAGATGAGGAGAACCGACTTTAGCTACGTGGTCCGCAGAGCATGCGGCCTTGTCTGCACCACCCCAGAGGACTGGCCTCTACAGGGCTGATCCGGTGTTTTCTCCCTTCTTGATTGTAAAATTTACACAATTAAATCAGATCAACTCTGTAGCAACCAATTTTGTTACTGGGATAACTGAGAACATGGCTCAGCAATTCAGTGCTTTGGGTGGTCCAGACAAGGCCAGCGTGAAGCGGAGGACCTGAGCTGTTCCCTGGACACTGGGGGCGATGGCTCAGGACCCAGGCCGACACAGCCAGCCTCCGCTTCACTGCACACTGTGCAGACCTGGCTCCTCCACACGTGACACACGGGCACAACACACATGACGAGACACTTGGGACAGGGACACACACGGCCTGAGGGTGAGATGGGCGGGCAGGAGACAGGCAGCCACAGCGACGGCCGTGACACTGCTCTGGCCGCCGACAGCCACTGGCAGACGAGGCCGTGGCCCCTCTGGTCCACAGGTGATGCCCGGGGACTTGGGCTGCTAGGGTGCTAGGGACAGGGAGGTACAGGCAGAGACAGTGATGGATGGCCTCTGCCTTGCTTTCACTTTCCCTGCGATGACACATGCCTAGGGTAAGAGTTGGGAGCAGAGAAAATGTCCAGGGGCTTAAAGAGATTTAGGAGATTCAATCTTTTGTCATTTTGATAAGTTTTAAGTTCATCAGAGAAAAGGGACCCAGCATCTACATTTCTGACGCTACGAGAACTGTACCATGGTTGCAGGAAAACATATCAGTTGGGGTTTGCAGATGCGGGGTCTCTTTTTGGTACCATCGTCATGTCTGAGTTTTCTTTTGGACTTATGCATTGTAGTACTGGGAAACCTTGGCTTGTTTTCAAATCAGTTGCTTGAGTATCACTCAACATGGTCAAAAGTCAAGTCCTTTTGCCCATGATTTCAGACGAATCTGAAGCCTCCATTCAGGAAGACGCAGAGTGAACAAATTGGGCCTTATATCCTTGAACAGAAGCACTGATTTGTTGAGTTTATTTTGAAGAAAAAACCAGGCCCAGAGTCCTGGGTCCAGGCCTGAGGGAATAAGTGCAATACAACATAAGTAAGAACAAGCAAGAACAAACCAAAGTCACAGCATTACATCGGACAGTGAGGAGGACCGTGGAGAAATGCATTTACAGAAGCCCAGAGTCACCAAAAAGTCACAGGGACTCTGCATCACACGGTCATGTGGGAAAACAGTCTCACAGACAGAGCATTTTACCCTCATTATAGGTTCCAAAATGAACAGTAGCTAGTCGTATTCAATCACACCTTCTGCAACTTCCAGGCACACTGGTGAGCACCACGATTATTATCTCAAGCAATGTATTTTGATTTTATCATTGGGAACCAACTTGTTATGTCAGTGAGTGGAATTGGCACATTGAAAACAAGGAAATGCTTTTGAAGTCTTAGAACTGTGGCTGCACGGAAGCCAGGAATATCACAGGAGGAGTCTTCCTCCAGCGCTGCTTGTTAATCAGGGAGGGAAGGCTCTCGAGCGAGCGTAGGGAGTTCAGAGGGAGATCCAGCTCCGTCCTTGTCCACACAGGCGCTGTGGGTGTTGAACATACTGCCGAGCTAGTGTGAAACCAGCTCTTAAAATGCTGCCATTTGTGTCCTCAGACACTTGGCTTTCGCTGTGAGGTACTTATCAGTGAATTGAGGCTCGGTGTTCACTCAGGTGGTGCTGAGATGAGGTGCAACGCAGCACCCACGGGAAGGTATCATTGAACAGCAATAACACAGCCTGTGTGTGCACATGGTACGGACATAGCCGAGGTGGCGCCTTCGACCATACCAAGACCTGCTGCCAATGTCACAGCTCTCTCTGAAAGCCCAGTCACTTGACAGATCAGAATAGGGTTTTGAATAAAATTCTCCCAGATCTAATGAGACATTCTGAAACTCATCAAAGTACAAAATAAACTCCACCTGCTCTTCTTGCAGATGAACTTTTAAGCTCTTTCTTGTGTGCCTCTCAGGCTTGTAAAGAAAAATAGGTCTCACGGAAAAAACGTAACACCACTCTCGGAATCTGATTCCAAACCATGAGCAGCACGCAGTCCTGTGTTATTGCACCGTGCGGTATTGTAACCAGGCACATTTGGTGAATACCAGAGTTCAAGAACGTGGTATAATGAGGGTGAAATGGATTAGAAAAGTCTAACTTCAGGAACCTTCACAGGAAGTTCTGCACATCATTAACAACTGGTAGAATGATCATCAAAGACCACTTCCAGTTCCTCTGAAAGCGCAGCATTGAGATGGGGAAGGAAAGACGTCCACAACAGCTGCAGGGGACTGGCCCCAGCGGGGTCTGACATTCAGATGACACGATTTGACATGGACAGGTCTCTGCTCTGGCAAAGGCCTTCTGAGGACAGAGAGGTGGGCATGGTTTGCTTGTGACTTGACAGGAGCAGGCAACTGTACCCAGCATGACCAGGTCCTTGGAGGGCTCACCCGCCAGAGGACAGCCAGCAGAGGGGGTCACACTGGACTTCTGCTTGAACATTTTCTCTTTTGACTTGGGCAGAGAATTGAGTAAAACTCTTTATAACTCATTTTTGTCCAAAATGCTGAAATTCAAAATTGAGGGTAAAATTTAACTGCATCCAGAAACACTGAGCCAATTTCTTGAAACTACTTTTCCGATTTTTGGAGAGGTACCTCTGGAGTGAGAGAGGCCAGCATCAGATCATCGTTACGCTGGGCACTAGGTCTGGGAAGGTTCTGGTTTTCTTGGTTGTGGAACAATTCTGAATATACCCCTCGCAGGGTCCCACCCCTCTCTGTGAGGCGTTTGAGCTCCGGTGATATTGCTCGTCTGACGGTTTTGGAGATATGTCTCCATAAGCCATAAAAGGGGAAGGCATTACAACCGACTGATTTTCAGAATAACAATGATTCAGTATTCTAACACCTCAAAGGAGGACCAGATGCCTGACGGTGACGTGGCCAACAGGAACAGCTTCCTTGGTAAGCAGAACAGAGAGCCTGTGAGCCCTGGAGCCCCTTCATGGCCAGTGGGCAGCGCAGCACACTCCACGTGGCCACCAGGCTCGGGGTTTCTGATGCTTGCTGTCAACCAGTCACTGCCAGGCAGCTGGCTGTCCCCTGGGCCACACACTGGGTACGGGAGACCACAGTGCAGCTTCAGAGCCATTTTGAGATTGGGGAGGAAGCAGAGTGAGAAAGTTATGCCTCAACTTTATGTTTAATATATTGCCAAAAAGCCTTAGATGCAAATGAAATTCAAGCTCTGGGAAGGGGGAGGGGAGGTCCCCGGCATCCACGCCGAGCACCTTACACGAGGGTCCCAGAGCCTTGGAGCCCAAGTCAAGATCCAAGGGGAGCCTAAACTCACTTTCACCGGGAATTTTAGCCAGACTGCAAATATCAGCAGAGCTCAGCCCCAGAACTGGATGGCACGGTAACCGGCTCTTTCCCTGAGCCGTGCTGGGAGCCGCTGGCCACCAGCTCAGCTTTCCGCGGAGACGCAGCACCGAGCTGGTTGCAGAGGAGCGATCACAGGGCCCCAGGCCCACAGGCATGGCAGCTTTCTGCACTTGACCCCCGTCAAGTCACAAGGGTAAACCGTGCATGGGACACACAGGTCACGGGGAGCCTGAATTCTGGTCAAGGATATAAGGGTTAGACTTGGTGAGACTGGAAGAGGATGGAGAGACCTACTGGAAGCATGATCGACCCAAGGCCGCCACCACTGCTTTTTTTTGCCCTTGGCTTTCTGTTTGTCTGCTTCTCCTAAAATGAAATATGTCCAAATATTAATTCTTAGAAAGTGAGCAAGCACATTTGAAAACCACGCTTTAACAACGCAATGTCAAATCTAGACAGACTGCAAAAGTACACCAGAGGTCAGGAAAAGGAACTATGCTGAGTCTGACATGGAAACCTGAGCTAACATGCACACTGGCTTCTTCTAACCCTGGGCCGCGTTTTCACAGCCCCCGATAACTGAGAGCATATGAGGGTGTTAAAAAAAGAGAAGGGACTATCTGTCAAAAATGCACTGAGATTTACATTCAATCAACAGAAAAGAAGCCTCGCTGAACTTTTATAGAAACTTTAGAGGCAAATAGTTTCTTTTTTTAAATAAATATTTTCTCAATTGCACATGGACAAAGTATCTTTATTTTTTAAATTTTATGTGGTGCTGAGGCTCGAACCCCGTGCCCCACACATGCGAGGCAAGCGCTCTACCACGGAGCTACAGCCTCAGCCCAATGGTTTCTTAAAACAGATAAATTACAGTAACCAAAAATTTTTCTTGTGATTAATTTAATGTAATGATTAGAAAATATGAATTTAGTGGTGATGAACAGACACTGCATACTGGGAAGGTCTCAATACGTGTGTGAATTCTCTCTCCCTTTCAAATAGCAAAGCACACCAGCTCATCTAAGCAGACCTTTACAACTTTAATTGACTACAATAAATCTATGATTAGATATAACAAATATATATGTCACACTAAGTCTCACTGAAATAGGTAATAACTGATATTTCCACCACCCATATTCAGGTGCCAAATAAAATCATAGGCAGTCACATTTAATACTCATGTAAAACTTATAGAAATGAAAAGCAGCATAGTTGAACTACCTTCCCTACAGGAACAAATCAAGCAAAGTCACACCAGTTTTCTTCATAAGCAGATGTCTGTGGGACAGCATCAGGCCAAGTGCTCATTAAAGGCCTCTTGCCCACGACTGACATCATTCATTCATTAAATGTGTGTCTTAGGAAACAAATAAGTGGACCCACTCACAAAGGGAGGGGAGCCTGGCCGGCGCTGGTGGAAGGAGCCGCTTTGCCAGCGCTCAGCCCCGCCCGACCCAAGCTACCGTTCAGCACCTCAGCAGGGCCGGGAGGGCCCGCAGACGTACTTTCATCCTCCTCCTCCGGGGGCTTCTGGGCGTCCTGGCCTTCGCCGGCCTCCTGCGTCAAGCTGAGCATCCTCTCCTTACCCTTTTTGTACTTCTGCTGTCTGGCCTTGATGCGGTCCATCCTGGGGAGGAAACGAGCACCGTCACGCCGGGGGCACCCTCGCAGCACTCGGGACTGCAGCGTCACGTGTATTCCTAACATCACGGGCATCGTGGTCTTTTTTTTTAAAAAAAATATTTTTTAGTTGCCAGTAAGCCTTTATTTTATTTATTAAGATGTGGTGCTGAGAATCGCACCCAGTGCCTCACGCAGGCAGGCGAGTGCTCCAGCACTGGGCCACGACCCCAGCCCCCAGCATGGCCAGTTGACTTTGAAATACTTAATGGTGAGATAACTGCTTCTCAGAATAAGCATCACTGTGTCCTCCACATGATCTCCACATCACCGTGCACTCCATCGTGGCTAGACTTAAGAATGTGATCATGATCGTTATGCTCGGGTGTGTGCGCAGGCCGCAACGTGCATCCTGCCTTAGGTCGCTGCCAGTCTGAACACAACACCTTCTGCAATGTCAGTCCTTTATTCTCCCAAGCTTTGCATTCTTCTTCTTCTTCTACTTTTTATTTTTATTATTTTTAGTAACAGGGATTGAACCCAAGGGTGCTTAACCACTAAGCCACATCCATGCCCCTGTTTCTTTTATGTTTTATTTACAGACAGGGTCTTGCTCACTTGCTTAGGGCCTCACTAAGTTGCTGAGGCTGGCCTTGAACTTGTGATCCTCCTGCCTCAGCCTCCTGAGTCACTGGGATGACAGGCATGCGCCACTGCACCTGGCCAAGTTTTGCATTCTTTTTTTTTTTTTTTTAATTTTTTTTAGTTGTTGATGGACCTTTATTTTTTAATTTATTTATATGTGGTGCTGATAATCAAATCCAGTGCCTTACACATGTTAGGCAAGCGCTCTACCACCAAGCCACAACCCCAGCCTGTAAGTTTTGCATTCTTTAACAGAAAAATTCAGCAGTAATCACAACCCATGCCTCATGGAAAATGAGAAAAATATCCTAAATGTGGGTCCAAACTGTAGTTCCTCTGGACCCGTGCCGGTGGTCTACAGACAACAGCAACATGGTTGTGACACAGTGACTTGATCAGGTGTTTACTTACTGCTCACGTCTTTGTGAAAAGGGCCATGGAGTGGACCAACCTGATTTATAACTGGAAGCACTTCTGCTGGGGGAGGAAAGCTGGGAAGGGAGCCAGAAGGGAATGAAGCTGCACCCAAAACTCAGGGACCTTTCCTGGTGGACTGAGAGAGTGTCCCCATTTTCTTGGCAAAGTGTCAGCCCTTGGGGACCTGAGGCCCTTGAGAAGTCTACCGGTGCCACCTTTAACTCCACAGCCGTCAGCTTTCCCACCTCATCCCTAAAGCTACAAGGTCCATTCCCCGCTGGGAATTACACCCAGGACATTCTTTCCAATGAGTCCCCAACTTCCTGAGAGGAGCCAGTCTATCTGTGACCCAGCCCCAGGGGCACGTGGGGAAAGCTCTGGACCGCACACAGGGCAGGAGGAGCTGCAGTCCTGGGGCCACCTTCCTCGGTGGGACTCTTGGTCCTTTAATACCAGAGCCTCGGTTCTCCCCACAGACTGGATTCCATGCTTTCAAGATGCTTCTGGAGCTGACCCCACATTTATCCCCTGGACCCAAGATGCAATGTGCATTTCCTGCCTCATTCACGGGCTACTTTAATCACCACAAAACTCCAGGAAGGTGGACCTGTGAGATGCAGTTTGGGAGCAGGAAACTGATGCTCAGAGACCTGGAGAGCTGCTCTGGGTCCTCTGGGAAGCACCTGAGCTAGGAGCTGCCTGCACCTTTCCCCAGATGGCCCCTGCCCACCATTCTGGAACTCTCTTTTTCAGGCTATGAGGCCCCGGTCACTGCTCGGACACATAGCAAACGTATAGGAAGTTGTGAGCCGTGGCACACAGAGACTTCAAGGGTCTGAGGCTCCGAGGGCTAAGAGCCGAATCTGGTCCAACTGACGGGAGGAAGTAGGAGGAGAGTGGAAGCGTCTTACTGTCTCTTCAGCTGATCCATGGACTTCTTCTCCTCCTCAATCCTTGCCTTGACGGCCTTGACGATCGTGGCCTGGAAGAGTTCAGCGCCCCTAAGGGAATTGGAAACACGCAACCATTCAGTGCCGTCACTGTTGGCCTCCCAAGAACCATCGCGGACAGGCAGGGGACACGGCTCCCTGTGCCGGCCACAGGCTTCCTGGCTGGCCGTGGGCATTGCCAAGCCTTCTGGAACAGCCTCCTACGTGGAGGGAGCGGGCTGCGTGCCCTCCCGAGGTCCCACGCTTGGGCGTTTCCTACGGGGCTTTGACAGAGTTGGCCACCAGGGAGGAGTCTGCAAGGACAGCTGGTTTCCACTCAGCCAGCGGGAAAGCACAGGGGAGCAGAGGTCCCCTCCACCACTGGGGCCTGCAGCCCCTGCCCTCTCTCATCCTCTTCTTCCTCTCCTCTGTCCCTTTCTGTTCTTCCTCCCTGCTCCAGCCAGCTGAAGGTCCCTATAAATCTCAGCCTCTCAAAATCCTCAACTTTGGTGTCACCTGCACAGTAACCCTGAATCCAAGGGAGGCCAGCAGTGTGCTGGCTGTGCTGGGAGGGGCAGCCCGCAGCTCGGAACACAGCCGGCCACGGGGAGGCTTCTCCAGGTCCCTGCTCCCTAGGAATCCTTCTGCAGTGCTGTTTCAGCTCAAGCTCCATTTCTGCCAAGTGGTTTCCACTGCCTGCAATGACCTAGCTTCCTCCATCCTAGAGAGACCATCCACTGGGTGGCATTATGTAGCTTAGCTTCCAGCCACCCCGCCATGTCCCGTGTGACTGTGGAAGAGGCGCCCGGCCATCCTCCTGCTGGCAGCCCACCCGCCTCAGCCTGAGTGCCACCACCCGCCCCTGCTGCACTCTGGTCTTCTCCACCCCTGCTGTTCACTAGCATGCAAGTGAGGCTGAGGCTCGCTAGTCTTAAAAATGAAGAGTTCACCCCTGGTCACCCACGCCTCACTGGGCACGCTCAGGTCATCTCGTCCCAGGGTTTAAGGAGAACTTTCCTCAGGAGCCTCCTGGGGCTGCCCCTGCAGCTCTCTCCAGGCCGAAGCATGCAGTGGAAGGCCACCCTGCTCTGCTGCCGTGCTGTCCGGGCTCCCACCATCTGCAGTCACACTGGCCATTACCTGAATGCCTGTGTCCTTCCCAAATCCACGTTGAAACCCAAATGCCCGAGGCCTTGGTGTTAGGAAGTGGGCCCTTCAGGGGACTAGATCTGGAATGGCAATGGCACAAAGGCCCTGGTGAAAAGGCCAGGTGGTCTCTTGCCCTTCCACCAGGGAGGATACAGCGAGGAGGTGGCCATCCATGCAGAACAGGCCCTCCCCAGGCTCCAGATCTGCTGGCACTCAGTCCTGGACGTCCCAGCCTCCAGAACCCTGAGGAACAGGTTCGTGTTGCTTGAAAGCCACCTTGGCTATGGGACTTGTGCTGCAGTGGCCCAGACCACACGTGCAGCAGCTTGGTCACCTGTTTGTGGTCTTTCTAGCCTGCGAGTGCGGGCGTGCACGAGGGAATGCCTGCGTGTGCTCTCTGGAAACTGCCCTGGGAGTTCAGCGTCTATCAGTCAGGACATGGCTTCCTGGGATGGGCACGCGGTATGCTCTGAACAAGTCACCACCACTCCTGTGAGAGGACACCCTGTCTAAACCATCGTCACAACTTTGGGAAAAAGACACCGGATTCCTGGAATGCCTGGGACCTCTAAGGACCAAACATTTTGGGGAGGGTGATAGAAAAAGTGTATTTGCCTGCAGAATTACCAGCTGCTCTGTGCAAGTCACTAAGGTCACCTCTGGCTGAGACACTGTCCTCTGCTATGGGAATGAGGTCCAGGGCATTAGGAGACAATTATGCTGGTCAGCTGCAGGACGGGCACTGCTCTCCTAGGTGGCAAGAAGCCACAGGCTGCGGGGACGAGGGGCAGCTCTCCACAGCTCGCTGTCTGCATGGTGGCAAGTTGGGTGGTAAGGGCCAGGGCTGTGGGCATGTGCATGGACTTTTGAAATCAATGTTCTGTTTCTCCTGGAGAGGGAAGGAAATGGGTGGCATAGCCACGGATGCAGGACCCCAACCACGAGTGAGTGGTAAGTAAGGGGCGTCTCATAGTCCACGGCCTGAAGGTTGCCAGACGGTGAGCCCCAAGGATCCCATGGCACCCGGGAGGGTGGCACATCTGAGACGAGCCCAGCAGTTGGGCTCACACAGTGGCCACTGACCTTCCTGCCTGGACGGCCTGCAGGCCATTCCTAGTGCTCTCCCCATCTGTTTCCCGAGCCTACAGATCAGGGGCAACACTTTCAAGAAGGATGGAACCGGGGCTGGGGTTATGGTGCAGTGGTAGCGTGCTCGCCTAGCACGCGTGAAACACTGGGTTCGATCCTCAGCACCACATAAAAATAAAATAAAGATATTCTGTCCACCTACAACTAAAAAAAATAAATATTAAAAAAAAAAAAGAAGGATGGAACCCCAGGAGGACACAGGGGCCATGCAAATCCTGCCAGCAGCCCAGAGGAGAAAACCAGTGGGCAGGAGGAAGAGAGCAGAGGGCTGGACAGGGCAGGAAGGACACCGCAGAGGGTCAGAGCAAGCGGAGCTGCTGGCTCCACGGTCCCGTCTTCAGTGCGGAGGGAAGCCACCCTCTCCACTGTGCGGACCTCCCTTCACACCAGCAGGCACCAGGTCCCTCTCGCCCGCCCTCCCTGGCGTTTACTTTTTGTTTGAGGAGGGCTGTTCTGAGGGGTGGGGTGACCACACTGGGCTTTGGTCTGCACTCCCTGGTGGCGCCTTGCTGAGCAGGGCCCAGTGCACTCACTGGCAACCGTGTGTTCTCTCTCTCCTGCTTTCTCTGTTTTAAGGTGCTGGGGCTTCGCCCCAGGGCCTGTGCGCACCACTGAGCCGCACTCCCAGCCCCCTTTGGCTCATTTTCTTTAGAGAAATGCCTATGCAGATCAAGTGTCCATTTTGTGAGGATTTTGTTGTTGTTGTTGAGCTTTCTGAGTTCCTTAGAATGAGGCTGGAGTAACACACCACTCCTCCATTAACAATCTGCTAAATAACAGACGACAGTCAGGGTTTCTCTGTTTTCAGGAATTTCTTCTTAAAGCAGAGGCAGGGAGGGGAAGATAGACAGTTAGGGACCAGCACTGGCCGGGCTACTGTACCCACACCCCAGACGACCACATGCTCCAGCGGGCCCGGGAACCCTGGCCTTCCGCAGGGCCCCAAGTCCTGGAAGTGTCACTTGGCATCAGGCTGTGTGTGTCTACACTGTGTGGGTCTTAAAGGCCTGGGCTAGATTTTCCCTGTTTTCCTGGAAGGTATTTCTTGGTTTCTGGTGGTTTCTCCGAGCAGGCTCAGACAGAAAGCAGAGTGTGCACTACTCCCAGAGAGTTTCCTGGGAGAACAGCACCTGGTTCCCTGGCCTGACCCACCTGGAGGCCAGGATCTGGGAAGCTTTGATGTCGGCCACGACGTGCAGGAAGTAGTAGCTCATGAACACGCGTCTCTGCAGCAGGAGGAAGGCGAAGCAGATGCTGTCCCAGATGACCCCCGCCTCCCCGCTGGGCAGTCTGCAGTTGGAGTCGTCCTCGGCTGCGTGACAGAGCGGAAACCCTGTTAAGGCCGACTCCCCCACGGTCGCCTGTGGTCTGCCTGTGCGAGGGGATCTGACGTGCTACTCACGAAGTGAATCACTTACAGACAAGGCCACACACCTCAGATACGACATCAGTGTGCATTTGTGGGGTGATGATGCAGGGTCTCTTGGCCCCTGGGCGCAGCCGGCCCCTTAGGCAGGGAGGCCCTGTGCGTGTCTCTCCCTCAGGAGACAAGGGCCATGGGGAGTACCATGCCAGTGACAGAGGAAGCTGTTCACAAGAACACAGCTGTCCTAGCACAGGCTGCGGGGGGGACGCTGTGCCAAAGGACACAGATGGTCTTTAGAGGAGGCGGAGTGAGCAGCACCCTTGATCCTCAGCCAGAGGCCGTCCCTGGTGACACTCAGCTGCACAGTGCAGCCTGAGCTAGTGGCCATGGTGGGGGAGCCCTGGGTACAGGTAGTCTCCATCCTGGTCCACAGAAGACCCCGCGTGACCCAGTCCTGGGCTCTGTCACAAGAGGCTGGGTGGTAGGGACAGCACGTCCCTTAGTCTGTGTGCAGGTTGAGCTCCAGAAACCCACGGCCCTCCCAGTGGTTTGTATTGGCAGATCCCTGAGCTTTCTGAGGAGAGAAAGTTCTGGAAGTCACATTGCCTTGGGACCCCTGAGTCTAACCCAGCTTTGGGTGACCCCTACAGTCCTTCCTCATCGTAGCTCAGAGACGTTGAGGGAGTCACGATAGCACTGTGCCCCGTCTCCAGACCTGCTAGGGTGGTCTAGGAAAGACCCCAGGTGCTGGGGCGAGGGCACGTCATGCTGTGGCCACGGATCCACAGCACACTGCCTTTCTGTCCCTCCATCCAGGGACACAATCGACTTTGGTCCCTTCTCTTTGGGGCTTAGCTCAGTTTCTAGGAGCGGTCCGGCTTCACCGTCCCTCCTTTCCACCCCCCAGCACCACGCGCGCCCTTTGCACCTACGCATGGCGTAGCCTTTGACGGTGCAGGCCAGGCTGAAGGCCTGGATCAACCAGCAGCTCTTCCTGACCAGCGCTCCGATGTACCCGCACGCCCCTATCTGGAAAACAGACACAGAGGCAGAGGCTGAAACTGCGCCCCAAACAAGTCTGGGGTCTTGTGATCCCAACAGGTGCAAGAATTCACGAGGGCCTGGTGCCAGATGTCAAGATGGACTCATTGTACCTAAACTTGGACCCCACGCGGCCCTGCATTAGCTGCTCCCAGAGCACTGTAAGTCCCTGGAAAAAACCAGACCCAGGGCGCACAGCCAGGGTCTTCTGGGCAGAGCTGCTGCATGTGGGAGCCCCTCTTGTCAAGGAGGGAACCTGGGCCATCGGGGGAATGAGCCCCAGCTCGCAAATGGGTGCACACTGGACCCTGGGGTTTGAGTTTAATAGAATTACATTCTTACAAATTAAACCCACACTGTCCCAGGAGCCGTCCAGACAGCTGCAGGTGGAGCACTCCACCCAGGAACAGGCAGTCGGCCCTCATCCACGGAAGCGGTGGCCAGAAGCCCGCCAGCAGTGGACAGGAAGCATTTGAATGACAATATGTCCTACCGAGCACCTACAGACTGTCCCTCAGCATCACCTTCTAGATAGTGCGGCACGATGGCTGTTAGGTGTCCCAAGTGATCCAGTGGGGACTTAGCTACGGAAGATGAGCACAGGCAGGTGGACATACTGCACAGTTTTGTAGATGGGACCTGGATGGCCGAGGACTTCCATAAGCACTAGTGGTTCTGACCCATCCACTGCTGGGGGGTACCAGGAATGACAGTGTGTGTTTTGAGACTTGGGCCAATTCTTTGGGTGAAGGAATCTTTTTGTTGACTGTCGGGACATGGTTGTCTCGTAATCGGGGATTTCTTGTTACAGGTGCACTACGTTCAATCCTGGGGGGCATTTCAGCCCACACACCAGGTGTGCCAGAGCAGTGTGTCCTGGGGACTCGTGAGCGGGAGAGTACTGGGGTTTGCATGGGATTCTCAGCCCTGGAACAACGTCCCACTATCTTCCAATCTACTGCCCACTCCCTGCAGGGAACACCGCCCCCCAAACCACTGTCCAGTCTTGAGGGTCGAGATGACATCACCTCCTCCCCGCCTATCCAGGCAAGATATCAGGTTTCCTTAGTGTTCGCTTTGTTTTCCTGCAAGGTTTAACCACTGTCATTAACAATGTATTGTCATTATTTGCAGGTCCGTCTTCTCTTCTAGAATGTGAGCTCCACGGGGTCAGATCTGAGCACCAGTTATCTCCACTTCAAGATATAAAATAGTGCTCAGCAAAGAATAGGCCTACAACACAGCTTCACGGAACGAAGAACGGACGGATGGACGGGTGGATGGGTCACAAGAGGAATGACAGATGGGTGGACAGATGGCTGGCTGGATGGACAGACTTACCCACACATGCTCCAGGCATGGCTGAGATCACACTCCAGCAGTGGATCCCTCTCCAGGGACTGGCTTTAGAATGGATGCTTTCTCTAGTCTCGTCTATACTCTGCAATGACACCCAGTACTACTCCAGGTGTGGGTCTATGTGAGTGGGGAAAAGCGCTGACTCGAAGTCGCCTTCACCCTCAACTGGAACATCAATCTTTCCATGATGGTAGGCAAAATAAATTATTCAAATATTCATCACACACAGACTAGGCTCTCCAAGCTCTTAAAACAGAGTGTTAGGCACACCAAAAAAAAAAAAAAAAAAAAAAAAAAATCCCGTGGCTTTCACAGACGAGTGGTGTGTTGAGCTCAGCCCTAAGCAGCTAAGCAGAGAAGAGAGGAGTCACTCCAGCAGTGCCCGTCCCCGAAGGCTTGCGGGTAATTTCCTGCAGCACTGACTTAACTGGTGTCCTTGTGGCCTAAAGCATGGAATCCTGGAGTCACTAGTGGGCAGTGTGAGCTGTCACATTAGAGGACAGTCAGGCCCTGGAGCAGCTACGGAACAGCAGAGCGAGCGGCTGTGCTGTTTCTCCACCCTGCTCGGTTCAGCCAAGCCCTCATCGGGATGTCAACGCTCAGAGGCCGCCCTGAGGCTGCTCCCTCTCAGGTCTCCCCACCTCTGGGCACACAAGACTTTCTTGCACCCAGTCCCCATTCCACCTCAGTCCCCACCCCACGCGGGGTTCTTGAGAGCTGCGCTCACTGCATTTCGGACGCCCATGTGCTTTCCAGGTAAGAAAGCTGCGTTTTGTGAATAGATGACTGAAAACTTCAGTGAACTGGGCACGGTGGTGCACACCTGTGATCCCAGAGACGCAGGAGGCTGAGGCAGGAGGATGGCAAGTTCCAGGTCAGCCTCTGCCACTTAGTGGGACCCTAAGCAACTTAGTGGGAACCTGTCTGAAAAGAAAAGAAAAGAAGAAGAAGAAAGAAAGGGCTGGAAATGGAGCTCAGTGGTCGAGCACCCTGGGTTTGAGCACCCTGGGTTCAATCCCTAGTGCCGTGAACAACAAAACCAGTTCACTGCTGCTGGTGGAGCCAGCAGTACAGGCCAGTTCAGGCACATACTGTAAGTGATAGGACGGTTCCTCAGAAGGGATGGGCCTTCAGTTAATAAAATACATCCTAGAATTTTTCCCAGTGAATACATACCCTTTCATCATGTGACCTTGAAACCATGGAAATGAGCAAAAAGGATTCTTCCTAATTTGACAAAGCACATGATAATGGCCCTTTGGGTCCTGAACTGGCAGTGTCTTGTTTGGGACATTTGAGAGTATGTGAGAGGCTCGGGGCATCTGATAACCACCAAGCGGATGATCCACTCTCACGGGGAAGCTGCATGTGAGCTGTGGGCAGGGGGCACTCACCGACAGTATATTCTTCATGGTGATCACAAAAACGTTGTATGCGATCAGCCAGTCCCAGTAGCGCAGGATGCTCTTGATGGGTTTCAGCAGCAAATCGCCCCCGAAGAGCAGGAAGTAGAAACAGGCCACCAAGTAACCCATACAAAATATGCTGATCCTGGTTGTTCCAGTGATGAAGATGATCGTCAGCACGAACCAGAAGAGGTAGCTGAAGATGATCACCTTGGACATGTCCAAGTAGGATCTAGAAAAGAAACCAAATGACAGGGGCAACAGGAGACCAGACAGAAGCTCGGACAGGGATCTTCCGTGTGAAGAGGGAAGGGGCTTCCCCTTTGGTGGACTGCCCGTGACAGGGGTGTGCAGACCACACCGGCAGCGCCGGTTTCACCTCCCCTCCCCTCCTGTCCACTGGGTAGGACTCCTGCGGAATCTGTGATGGGCGATGGGCAGCGCTGTAGGTGCCCCGCCACCACCATCATCATGGAGGTCAAACTCCTCACAAATAGCCACATTTTCAGCCTACACTTGGGTGCTCAAAATTCCTGTCTTTCCGTGGAAAGGACGATCATGGCATGGCAAGAGAAACCGTAAGAGGCAGGTACAACACCAATTCTAAATCTTAGCATTTCTTGCTCGAGTCTCCTGGCTGGCAAGGAACAAATTAATATCGCATTCCTTTTTCTGAGCTAGAAATTAATAGCTGAAACAAACCATAAACATACAAAGATTTCATGAGAAATGAAAATCTCTCCGTAGAGGTGGGAACTCTGACAACACAGATGTGGCCAGAGGGGCCTGTGGGCTCTTTTGGACGCTGTCTTTCGATGTCCCGGGCTGAGTCAAGATTCCTTTCTGGGCCCATCCCTCCACGATGGCCTTCTTGATAGAAGGGGAGGCAGCCTTCTTGTAACTACAGCTGCTGCTGGAGTCGCAGCTGATGGGAAGCTACACCGCAGGCCGAGGCCACCCATGTTTGCTTGATCACAGCTCTTGGTCTCGCGTGGTTTTGCTTTGGATGTTTCTCTACCCAGATTTGGGGAGAATCATAGGAGAACCAGTTTTGGATTAGTTATTTGATTAACGAATTATTTCTGAGGGTGTCAGAAAATCATCCCTTAATAAAACACGCACGGTGCTCGACCTGTCCAGCATTATCCGGGAAGGAGCATTTTTTCAGATATGTGAACTTTTGACCTTTATGGGATTTTTTAGAGTAAAACACTTAAATGTTTTTGTGATTTTTTGTAACCTATTTCACCCCTCCTTGACTTTCTAAGCCAAGGAGAGTAGATAACGTGCCAGTATTGCTCAGTGAGCCAGGACCTCTGGAGGAGGAGGCCGTGCGTGGAGCTGGTGGTGAGAAGTGGGATACAGTAGCAGGCGTGCTCAAGGGAGGACCCCCAGGGCCTAGGGAGAACTGAGTCCTGGTGACAGGGGGCGTGGTCAAGAGGGCCCTGCCTGTCAGCCCAGGCAGAGGGAGAGGGGAGCTGGAGGAGGGCTGCACCCCTGTGACACCACCCTCTCAGGCTTCTCCTGGGGCACTTGCTACTGACCCCCTACATCACTGCCATGGGATGTGACTGTCACTTCCTGCTGTGGGGCGTGGGCTCGTCCCTTGTGGGTATTCCTAAATGACAAACAGAACTAAAAATGCAAAATAATGTAATTTTTTAAAAAAAGATTCAGCCTTAAAAATCAGTGATGTGTAAAAGCTTCTGTTGGGGCTGGTCTTGAGGCGTGGCTTGTGTACACTGAGCACTTTTCCTCTCAGCATCACGGAGAAGAGGTAAAGGTGGACCATGCCAGAAATCAGTGTTCGTACGGTGTGTCAGTCAGAAAAGCATCTTCAAGCCAGCACGCTTGCTGGTCACCTGCGCAGCGCACCCTGAGCTCCTGGTATAACCAGAGCACTGTCAGGCGGGGGCTGCACTGCCTGGGGTCAGATCCTGTGCTGTGGTCCCCTGTGCTTCGTCTCTAGCTGGCGGTCTTCTCATCTGCAAACGGGGTGGTATTACCTGCACGCAGGTGGCCTTTGGGATGCAATGGCTCAATATATGAAAAGCACCTAGAACACAGCCTGGCTCTTTGAAAGCACGGATAACTCTTAAAGTGACTGTATGCTGCCTAGGGCCAAAGCCATCGGGCGGGATGGCACAAGAGCAACAGGTGAGAGGGGACTGTCCCCTTAGAAGGGGACAAAATAGGTTCTTAGGTAAGAGCCCTAACAACGTCAGGTGAGGGGCAATCGCTTTGCTAAGCAGGAAGCCGCTGGCGTGCCCGCAGGAGCCTCTCCCGCATCGTCCCAGTGGCAGGAGCAGCTGCCCTGTGACTCCATGACCAGGCATCGGTCCACAGCCTCCTGGCTGGTGGGAGGCAGAACAAGTCGCATCCGCTGCCTCTGGCTACTGTGGGCCTGAGTTTTCAAGGAAGGAGAGCTGAGTGCAGAGGTGAGTGGGCGTGCCCTCCCAGGAGGGGCCCAGGGGCAACACTGGGGGGCAGCCAGAGAGGCAAGCAGGGACCCAGGGAGAAGCAAGGCCACCAACAGAGTCCAGGAGACCACTGGGCTGTCAAGACCAGGTGCCGCCTGACTGGGGAAGACCGTGGAGGTCAGAAAAGTTTCTGTGCAGTACAGGAAGAGGTCGGGGAGGGAAGAGAGGAGGAGAGGCAAAGTACCGAAATGAAAAAGACCATGCATTCATGATTCGTCACCCTGGGCCCCTCCATCACATGTGGCCAGGTGAGCCCACCATCGTGTCGAACCAGAGTGAATCCCTCCATCACATACGGCCAAGGTGGGGCCCTCCATCGCGTGTGACCAGGTGAGCCCCACCATCGTGTAGGCCCAAAGTGAGCCTCTCTATCACATAGGACCAAGGTGGGGCCCTCCATCACGTGTGACCAAGGTGGGCCCCTCCATCATGTGTGACCAAGGTGGGTCCCTTCCATCACATAGGACCAAGGTGGGGCCCTCCATCACGTGTGACCAAGGTGGGGCCCTCCATCACGTGTGACCAGAGTGGGCCCCACCATCATGTAGAACTAAAATGCACTAAATAAATAAATTGTACCCACATTAAAAGCACACTCTAATGGGAGCTCATGCAGTGACCCAGAGATGGCATAAGGAGAGCCCAGCACAGGCTGGTGGCTCTTGAACCTCACTCCTCAGGGCCCCGAACACACAAGAGGTAAGGAAAAAGAGGGATGGCGATGGGGGCAGGGTGAGGAGGGACACGGACAAGGAGGAGGGGCAGGATGAGCAGAGACAGACCAGGGATGATGAGGAGGGACAGGGAATGAGGAAGAGGATGGGGAAGACGATGGCAATGAGGAAGGGAGCGACCAGGAGGAGGGACAGAGGACAGGGAGGTGTGGAAATGAGAGGGGGAGGGGCGTGAGGAGGGGCAGAATG
>PVHX01017491.1:0-39854 GCA_004024805.1 Geosciurus inauris | reverse complement strand
CAAGTTCAAAGCCAGCCTCAGCAAGGGTGAGGCACTAAGCAACTCAGTGAGACCCTGTCTCTACATAAAACACAAAATAGGGCTGGGGATGTGGCTCAGTGGTCAAGTGCCCCTGAGTTCAATCAAAAAGACTTGTGACTACACTGGATCCCCACCTGGATAGCCTGCCGGACCCTCCCCCCCATCCTCAATCACACCTGCAAAGTGAAGCCATGTAGGGCAACTTTTGCCACCTGGGGATGGTGTTGATGTTTTGCAGGAGGAGTGCTCTCCTATCTGCCACAAAAATCTATGCCTCTTTTCTTTTCTTTCAGAGACCCCCAACTCTTTTGAAAAGGATGTCACTTTTATCCAATAACCTTGTCCCTTTAACCTAGTGCTCTCAAAATCTGCTGCATGTTGAAATCCCCCCAGAGCACTTTTAAACTGCCAGTGCTTTGGTTACACCCCCACCAGTCAAATCACAATACCTGGGGTGTGAGCTAGGTAGCAGCACTTACTTTTTTTTGGTAGCCCGGATTGAACCCAAGGGTGCTTAAACACTGATCCACGCTCCCACCCCACCCACCTTTTTTTTTTTTTTTTTGGTACTGGAGATTGAACTCAGGGGCACTTGAGCCTCATCCCCAATCGCATTTTGTGTTTTATGTAGAGACAGGGTCTCACTGAGTTGCTTAGTGCCTCACCCTTGCTGAGGCTGGCTTTGAACTTGTGATTCTCCTGTCTCAGCCTCCCTAAGTGCTGGGATTACAGCCTTGCGCCACTGCGCCCAGCTACCCTTTTTTAATTTTTACTTTGAGACAGGGCCTCACTAAGTTCCTGAGTTTGGCTTTGAATTCATGATCCTTCTGCCTCAGCCTCCCAAGCCGCTGGGATTACGAGCGTGCGCCACTCCATCTGGCTCAGCACTTAACATTTTTTCAAAATCTCCAGGGATTGCAACATGCAAAATTTTGGAACTACTGCTATAATCAACAGAATTCACCAAACTACCCCCCACAACCCTTCAACAATGAATGCGAGCAGGGCTGGCTATACCCTACCTCATCTCAGACTGTCTGCCGTGGTTTGAGTGTGTTTATCCCTGTCTGAACTCATGTTGAAATGTGGTGGTATTGAGAGGTGGTGGGACCTTTAAGAGATGAATAGGTCATGGGGGCTTTACCTCTCCAGGGGATTAATGTAGCTCTCACAAGAATGAGGCTATCATCATGAGATCAGGCTGTTTTATGCAAACCAAAATCTCCTCTCACTACCTTGTACACACAAGCCACTCCCACTAGCGCCTGCTTCCCCTTTCTGATTCTCCATCATGATATGCAGAACAAAGCCCTCATCAGAAGCTGAATGGATACCAGTATCACAATCACAATCTTGGACCGCCAGAACTGTAAAATCACCTTTTTTTCTTTATACATTTTCCAGCCTCAGATATTTTGTTATAGCAACAGAAAATGTGACCAAGATAGTTGGCTTGGCTCCTGTCTCCAGTGCTGTCCCCCAGGATCCCTGGGGGACATTCCTTCAGGTCTCCCACTTTTCTTCCTCACCAAGCTCCAGTATCATCACTTCCTTCTATCCCCAGTGGCCATGATTCTGCACTCTAATCCTTTCCTTGCAGACACTTCTCCTGTGGTAATTTAACCACTGTACCCCCACTGCACTAGCTGCTGGACATTTGGGGGTGGGAGGATCAGGAGGCTGACCCAGCTCTCTTGATCTTTATGATCACAGATTCCATGGGTCCTGGATTCAGAGGAGTCTGGATGCTGCCTAATAAATCACTTTACCACTCTGCAAAACAACTGTTCTATTCCTAAATCTCCCAAACTCGTCTTTCTCAATGATGACTCAACTTTCTCAACCTTCCAAGAACTAACAGATGCCCTCAGGGCACACTTGTAACCACCCCCACTCAGTCTGCTGCAAGAGAAAAGCTGCCCAGCTTCCCAGGCCCCACCTGCCTGGCCCTGGGTCCCTCCACTTCATCCTCCCAGAGTTTATTGTTATAATTACTCTCTTTCCTTCACCAATGTTTACCTTTCTCTGAGATTATTACCTTTACATAAAACATGCTTTAATATGTCTATGAGAAGAAAAAATATGTCTATCAGTTTTTAAAACTCCTTTCTTTTTTAAGAGATGAGAGATCTCAGTGCCTGCACTGGCCCCAAACTCCTGGGCTGACAGGATCCTCCTGCCTCAGCTTCAGCCTCAGCCTCAGCCTCAGCCTCCTGGGAGTAGCTGGGATAGCAGACATGTGAAATTTTACATTTTTAAAAAATCTCCAGGAATTGCAACATGCAAAATTTTGAAACTACTGCTATAATCAACAGAATTCTCCAAACTACTCCCCACAACCCTTCAACAATGAATGTGAGCAGGGCTGGCTATACCCTACCTCATCTCAGACTATCTGCTGTGGTTGTTTTGAAACTCTTCAAAAAAGAATTTAAGCCATCAAAGTATGTTCTCTGATCACAATGGAATTAAATTAGAAATCATCAACAAGATAGCTGGAAAATCCTGAATGATTTGGAAATTTAAAATAAAAAAAAAAAACACTTCTAAATACTGTTGGTCAAAAGGTAAAGAATTTTGAAATGAACGAAGTCAAAAACAATATGTTCAGGGCTGGGGTTGTGGCTCAGTGGTAGAGCGCTTGCCTCGCATGCGTGAGGCCCTGGGTTCGATCCTCAGCACCACATACAAAGCAATAAAATAAAGACATTGTATCCATCTATAACTAAAAAAATATTTAAAAAAAAAACAAAACAATATGTTCAATATTTGTGAGATGCCACTAAATAGTACTTTAAAGGAAATGCCAAGTTTATAATGCTCATATTAAAAACGTCTCCAACCAACAATCTCAGCTTCCATCATAAGAGACTGAAGAGCAAATAAAACCCAACTGAGCAGGTAAAAAGTAAAGATCAGAACAGAAATCAATATAATCATTTTAAAAATGGAGAAAAAAGATCAACAAAACCAAAATTTGAATTCTTGAGGGGGAAAAATTTAAAACTTTAAGCCAGACAGATCAGAGACAAAAAGAAAGAAAAGAAAATCTATGTGTGGCAGTGGGCACCTGTTCTCCCTCTACTCCAGGGGCTCACCTGAGCCTAAGAGTCCGGGACTGTATGGTAGGAAACATGGTGAGACCCCTCTCAAAACAACCAACCAAAAAAACCAAAAACTTTTGTCAATAAAATCAAACTGGTAGAAAACCTCTGATGTTCTTTTTTTTTTTTTTTTGGTACTGGGGATTGAACTCAGGGGCACTCAACCACTGAGCCACATCCCCAGCCCTATTTTGTGTTTTATGTAGAGACAGGGTCTCACTGAGTTGCTTAGCACCTCGCAGTTGCTGAGGCTGGCTTTGAACTCCCGATTCTCCTGTCTCAGCCTCCCAAAGTGCTGGGATTACAGGCTTGAGCCACTGCGCCCGGCTACCTCAGATGTTCTTAAAACAGGGTTCCAACTAATCTTCAGGAAGGGGAAAAATGATATACTGAGTTGAGGCAGTTAGACCAGCAGGTGCCCACCTTCCTGATCTCAGGTGTTGGCTTTATAGAGAGGGTGGTGTCGGGGAAGTGAGGCACCAGGCAATATGGCCAGCTGAGCTTGGGAAAAGTTGAGTCACGATGAGATCACCGCTGTCCCCAAATCTCGAAGTGACCAATCAAACAACCTGGGATTACACTGAAGAAGATGGGTGGAGCTCTAATTGCATGCCCACACCTTGACACGCCTTTAATTTTGTCGGAGGGTGCACAGATCTCACTGGGAGGGGAAACGCAGATGAATCTAGATCAATTTGGAGGTGAATCTATAGAGATACATCCTCCTTGAACAAGGCTAAAGGCAGACCCTTTACACCGTAGAGGTATGTTAGGATTACATGAAACATTCCTATAAAGGGTCTGGCACACAGTAAACATCCTGACCCACTTGGGGGCGCACAGGGGCTCACAGAGCAGAGTAGCCCGCCACACCTGTCTACTCCCGGAACAGCTCCGCTAATTCTCTCCGGAGGGAGCAAGAGGATCGTTGTCTGCAGAAGCAGTTACTATGTATAAGTATTTTCATTGCAAGTTCGGCAAAAGCATTTTGCAATGGATAATGGGCTCACGCCCAAGAAAATTACTCAGCACTTGTTTTTCTGCCTTTGGAGTTCTCCCGAAATAGTTGCTTTGGTCCAACTGCTAAGAACCCGTAGCCGGCTACGGACCCATCGTCGACCGGTGTTGCTTAGCACGTCTCGCAGATCGCCCCTCATTTCAGAGCCTGGATCAAAACCCTCGGGCGAGGAGGAGGCGGACCCGCCAGCTGGGGCGTTACGAAACCTTGGGGATCAGACAGCCCCTCCTCAGAGGGGAGGGACCGACGCCGGGGGCCTTGTTCTCTAGGAGTCATACCACTGGATCCCAGATCTTAGATCTACGCCGCAGCTCCGGTCCCGGCCCGGCTCCGCAGCGCGCGCCCGGGGTGGTCCGCTGACCGATCCGCTCTTCACGCAGGTGTTCGGCGTTGCACCCCAGCCATGTCGTCCTGCAGCCGCGTGGCGCTGGTCACCGGAGCCAACAAGGGCATCGGCTTCGCCATCGCGCGTGACCTGTGCCGGCAGTTCTCGGGGGACGTGGTGCTCACCGCGCGCGACGAGGCGCGGGGCAGGGCAGCGGTGCAGCAGCTGCAGGCCGAGGGCCTGAGCCCGCGCTTCCACCAGCTGGACATCGACGACCCAAAGAGCATCCGCGCCCTGCGCGACTTCCTGCGCAAGGAGTACGGGGGTCTCAATGTGCTGGTCAACAACGCAGGCATCGCTTTCGAGAGTAGGTGCGGGGCTCTGGGGGAGGACTCCCCGCGGCGCTTCGAGGGTGCGGACAGCAAGCCGTAGGCGTCCCTACCCTCCACTTAAGTGATCCGGGAGGGTGGTGCCAGCCCCTGGGGACGCGCTCAGCTCTAGCTTTGCAAGGCGGTGATTCGCTTTCCTGGATCGGGGAGCGCAGGCGGACCCAGGCGCCCGACTCCGCGAGCGATGCCTGCCCCGCCGGCCCGCTGGCCGCTGCAGGCCAGCGCACCGCCCAGGGCCCTCCCAAAACTTTCAGCCGTGGCTGTTTGTAGGCAAACTGGCCTCCGGGGAGGGAGCCACGCCTTGCTAAGCTCATCAGCTTTCTGTCCACTGCAAGAACTATTTTCTCTGCCAAGGGTCTCCAAAATCACTTTTGGCTTTCGCTTTCCCTGTGAAACAAGGGCGCATTCATAGATGCCAGGAGACATCTGCCCAGGACAGGAAATGAGTCGCTAAGACACAATTAGCGCGCACTTGCACTTTAGTGGATTTCATAGTTTGTTTAATGGAGAGCTTTGATAGGCTCTGGCCAAAGGGAAGCGAGCCCTGGTTCCCGCCCCCAAGGAGCTAATGTTTGTTATCAAAAACCTAAGTGTGGCTTTTAAGAAGCATCTTCCTTTGGGGGAGAAAATCAAGGAAATTATTTATTCCAGCAATTTCTCAGTGAAGAAAGTTATCGAGTTGCTATGATCCGGGAATATAAAGAAACAGGCCAGCTTCTCTTACACCGAGGGGGAAAGAAAAGCCCGAGACAGGAAGAGGAAAAGAACCTATTGTGCAGAAGCCGCTTTGCCTTTGGTCCTGGGCACTCACTCTTGCTCTGCCTGGGACCCAAGTCTTCCTCTCACCAGCACCTCCAACTCAGCCAGCGGGCTTTGGGGAGCTGCAGAACCGGGAATTGACAGCCTCGGGAGTAGACTGCAGCCATTGGCTGAGGGTTTGCTGGATAATACCCGGCTTCCTAGAAGAGAGGTGGAGGAGGCTGAATGGGCCCTAACCGCAGACCTGGCGCACACTGTTCCCGCAGAACCCCAGGCCTCACACCTGCTGAATCAAAATCTGCATTTTAACAAACAAACCCCAGGTATCGCCTGTGCCTATCAAGTTTGCGAAACAGCATCAAAGCCAAGGGTCTGGACGTGAGGTGGGAAGCCCAGCATTACCAAGGAGAAACTCCCGGGGTGTGGCAGGAAAGCTGTTTTCACAGGCCCTGCAGGGGATTCCCATGCACACTGAAGTTTGAGAACCGACCACTAGAGGTTTAATTAATTGTTATACAGTAGGATCCACTTGCTCCTGAGTGTGTCGGGGAGCGGGAGTGACTTTCTCTTTGTTTCTCTGTCTTTTTGAAAGTGGATGATCCAACACCCTTTGACATTCAAGCTGAGATGACCCTGAAGACAAACTTTTTTGCTACTAGAAATGTCTGCACTGAATTACTGCCTATAATGAAGCCTCATGGTAAGTTGAGGGGGTGGACTATCAGGTTGTGTCCCTCAGGAAGGAAAAAGCCATGGACCCTCTGGACATGGTGAACCCCTGGGGAATTACCCAGGACTACTGTTTCTCTCTCTCTCTCTCTCTCTTTTTTTTTGGTGGTGCTGGGAATGGAACCAAGAGCTTCACACACGCTGACAAGCTCTCTAGCGCTGAGCTACATGCCCAGCCCCCGCTGTTTCTTTGTAATGGGGGGCAGGGGGTAGAAAATTGCCCTATTTTCTCAAGTGTCTGGTTCCTCACTTGAACATTTTAGCTTTAGTTTTCAAAGAGATGTATGACAGACCACAATGCTCTTGGGATCCAGCTCATGATCTTCAACCCTCAATGACAGAATGTCCCAAGTCCCCAAAGGCTTTTGCCTCTGATCAATCTTAGTGAACCTCCTCCCCAAGGATAGACCCACACCTGGCTTGTCTGGGGACCTGTTCTGGTGTTATGACTTTCCCTGTGTTCCTTTCTTACTTTGCAAGCTGACTGAGAAAATTTGAAAAAATTTTTCTTTATTGGAAAATACATTGCCCACACCCCCAAGTATTCAATGAATACATTGTTACTTTCCCACAAATATTTATTGAGTGCCTATCACAGAGTGCCCAGGCATTATCCTGGGTACTGGGGATGCCATGGTGAGCCTCATAGCTGGGGACCATCTTGTCCATGGATCTCAGAGTCCAGTGGAGGAGACGGGCATTAGAAATGAATCAGATGTGTAAATGACAATCACTCTGGCTGGCTTTCTTCCAGCTGAAGATTTACTTCCCTGAGGATTTTCTTTCTAAGGAAGTTAGCTGTGATTCTGAGGAAGAACTGTGTGATTTATTAGAAATGTGATCTTTCTGGGTGTGATGGTGCACGCCTGTAATCCCAGCACTTTGGGAGGCTGAGACAGGAGAATCGGGAGTTCAAAGCCAGCCTCAGCAACGGCAAAGTGCTAAGCAACTCAGTGAGACCCTGTCTCTACATAAAACACAAAACAGGGCTGGGGATGTGGCTCAGCGGTTGAGTACCCCTGAGTTCAATCCCCGGTACCAAAAAAAGAAAAAAAAAATGTGATCTTGAATAGGATTATCTCTGAATGCAAGCATTTTTAAATCTAAATAGGTATATGGTGAAAGGCACAGTCCTGCTACCAACCCACTCACTCCCAAGCTCCGCAGGGATTGATTTTACCTATTGGTTTCTTTCTTTCTTTCTATTTTTTAAAAAAAGGTGCTCTCTCTTTTCTTGCTTTTTTCTCTTTTTTTGATACTGGGGATTGAACTCAGGGGCACTCAACCACGGAGCCACATCCCCAGCCCTATTTTGTGTTTTATGTAGAGACAGGGTCTCACTGAGTTGCTTAGTGCCTTGCCGCCGTTGCTGAGGCTGGCTTTGAACTCGCGATTCTCCTGTCTCAGCCTCCCAAAGTGCTAGAATTACAGGCTTGTGTCACTGTGCCCAGCTTTATCAGTTTCTTAATGGACTGGGATCATAGAAAGCCTGCAGAGTTGTAGGTGCTGGTCGTAGGAAGTCTTTGGCACAGGTGCATGTAGTTGGTGAGTGCCCAGAAGCAAGAAGATGGAGTTTACAAATACTAAGCCAATAAAAGTGCACATTTTCAAAACTCCCTTTTTTACACAAAAGGTGAAGATCAGCACAGTATTTGCCACTTTTCTATTTGTTTGTTTTTTTGTTTTAAGATGAGGTCTTGCATCTTCCATTTCCCAGGTTAGCCCAGCCTTCTGTGCTCAAGTGATCCTCCTGCCTCAGCCTCCCAAGTAGCTGGGACTACAGGCCCATACCACCGTACTCAATGGAATCTTGCTGTTTTCTGTTCACTTTCCACATCTGGGGCTCTTCCCAGATTAGAACAGAAAGTTTTTTCATTCTGTTTTTCTACTGCAGGGCTATCTTTTACCAAGTTATCAGGAAGTCTTCTCCCTGCTGAATTTTACAGTCCTAGAATTTGAGAGCTGAAAATTGCTGATGAAGCCTTGTGTTGCTTCACATTCACTTTACTGAGAGAGGATCTGAGGCCAAAAGAACTTAACACACACATGTATTCATGGATCTGGAAACAGTCTCCTAGTTTCTTGACGTCATTACCCAATCAAATTAGGATAATTTGTCCTAGTGAAATAGGAATTGGAGTGTCAAATGATTATAAACCAAGTAATTTTGAAAGATAATGGAAGACTCAGAGGAGAATGGGATTTGAGAATTAATCCAGAGCAGATGAAGCTCTATCTTGAGTCAGTTCTGTAACATTACTTCCCAAAGTGGGAATCTCTAGTTTACAACATGCTAATATTTGTGATTTTTAGTAAACCTCATGTTTACAAGAGGGGAAATACTGAGCATTGTTGCTTCTTAATTTCTCTTTGTTTAGCTCTAAAATGCATTTAAAAACTTAAAAAGCCTTGGGTTTGCTTGTTTGATTCCAAGTAAATTAACTAAGTAACCTTTGAGCCACTAGAGGGAGCCACTTGCCCACTCTTTCTACAATGAGGCTGCAGGTGTTTCAGGACCAACAGGGTCACCTGGACCTCAGATGAGGGTGGGGTGCAGTTCTCCTCAGGGTTAGACCCATCCTGTTGACTAGGTTTCCCCCTTGTCACCTGGCCTCTCTCAGAGGTATGCCCTCAAATCAAAGAGGACACTTCTCCTGTAGAAGGATTTTGCACCTCTCCTGGAAGGCTTTGAGTATCTCCCGTAATTTGTTTCTTTTGTTTCTTCCTCCCCCTGTGAATGTCATTCCTTGAGCAGCCAAGCGATTGAGAACAATGCTGTATAGAAAGTAATAAAGAATCCATCACCAATGTAGTATTCTTGCCCAAAATATTGAAGTAAATCTAGTCATAAGAAATCAGAGCCAGGCACAGTGGCCCTCATCTGTAATTCCAGCACTTTGGGAGGCTGAGAAGGGAGAATTGCAAGTTCAAAGCCAGCCTCAGCAATGGCAAGGTGCTAAGCAACTCAGTGAGACCCTGTCTCTACATAAAACACAAAATAGCGCTGGGGATGTGGCTCAGTGGTTGAGTGCCCCTGGGTTCAATCCCAGGTACCAAAAAAACAAACAAACAAAAAGAAATCAGACCAATCCAAATTGGGGAAAATACTACAAAATAATGAACTGGACTCTTCAAAAGAAAGATCATTATCAACTAATCTAGACTAAAATGCATTAAAGAGATATGACAACTACATGCAGTCCGAAATCCCACACTGTATCTTGGATTAAAACAAACAAAAGCAGCCGGGTACGGTGGCGCAAGCCTGTAATCCCAGCACTTTGGGAGGCTGAGACAGGAGAATCACGAGTTCAAAGCCAGCCTCAGCAACAGCAAGGCGCTAAGCAACTCAGTGAGACCCTGTCTCTACATAAAACACAAAATAGGGCTGGGGATGTGGCTCAGTGGTCAAGTGCCCCTGAGTTCAATCCTGGTACCAAAAAAAAAAGTGAGAGAGGGAAAGAAGGAAGGAGAGACTGAAGAATCACATGTACCTGTAGGATGAGTGTGATATTGGTTTTTAAGGACAGACTGAGGGTATCTCCATAAACAGGGCCCTCAAAGAGATCCAACAGGATATACATACACCCCCAAATGTGCACCTGGGGTGAATGCCATTTGATGTAGAGAATGGGAATTCAGAACAACATGTGAGAAAATAACTCCCAAGTTGGGCATGGTGGCACATGCCTCTAACCCCAGCCATTCAGGAGGCTGAAACAGGAGGATCACAAGTTTGAGTCTAGCCTCAGCAATTTAGCAAGACCTTGTTTCAAAACAAAAAAATAGAAAAGACTGGGAATCTAGCTCAGTGGTAAAACACCCCTGGGTTCAATCACCAGTACCAAAAAAAAAGATAAAAAGAACCCTCCAAGATTGGTGGGGTTTGATGGTAGATAAAATGTGCAAATTCTTGTTGGCTGGTTTTCAGGTTTCCAGCAATGCTTTGGATTGTTGAACGGGAGCTGGCCTGCATATTTGTTTTCATGGGCACAGTGTCTCTTTAGCAGTTGTGAACTATAATTAACATGAATATTAATTCATATTAGTTTAATGAATCATACCATATTATTATTAACTAGAGACTAATAATCAGAAATCAGGACCAGGATGAAGAATCAACCTCTTCTATTTGTGCACTAAGGACAGGGAATTCCCTGGTATGGCTTGGTCCTGGTTTAGGTACCCAGGGGTAAAACTGACTGCCCATGGCCCTAGGAATGTGCCAAACTAGGGAACTGGATGAGGGTACTGCCTGCCCCTCAGAAAGCAGGCTCCTGCAGCATGTGTGTCGAAGGAGGCTGTTTTATAAAAGTGCCCGGTGAATCTGCTACAGGTGACAATACCACCCATCTCATGGGGAATCGCTGCAGAAGGGAAACCCTGTTCTTGATGGAGCTGTGTTCCTTCTTCCCCTTGGGAGAAAAGGAATCCAAATAAATGTTTAACACCCCCTCACAAACTTCCCCCAACACAGATTTTATGCCTTCTCAAGTTGCTTTGTGATGTTTTTTCAGCCATTAAACCTGCACCGTGCCTTGGTTGTATGCTGGGAGTATTCAGCTGACCAGTGCAGCTTTGTGATATCCTTCCATTGTCTGTTCCTCTGTTCCAGGGAGAGTGGTGAACATCAGTAGTGTACAGGGTTTGAAAGCTCTTGAAAACTGCAGTGAGGATCTGCAGGAAAAGTTCCGATGCGACACACTCACCGAGGGGGACCTGGTAGACCTCATGAAGAAGTTTGTGGAGGATACAAGAAATGAAGTGCACGAAAGGGAAGGCTGGCCCAATTCAGCTTATGGGGTGTCCAAGTTGGGGGTCACAGTCTTATCAAGAATCCTGGCCCAGCGGCTGGATGAGAAGAGGAAAGCCGACCGGATTCTGCTCAACGCCTGCTGCCCTGAATGGGTGAAGACAGACATGGCCGGGGACCATGGCTCCAGGACGATGGAGGAGAGGGCAGAGACCCCTGTCTATTTGGCCCTCTTGCCTCCAGACGCCACAGAGCCCCAAGGCCAGCTAGTCTGCGACAAAGTCGTGCAAAACTGGTGAACGTGGCTTCATGGCTTGATGTTTAATAAATGCTGGTGGAAGGAATGAGTGAATTCAGATGTGATTGGATTCTATTTCTGTAGTTGAGAAGAAATGTCCCCTAGAATCTCCCTGGGAGAAAGGTGTCTAGTTCCAGACCCTGGAGCAGAGCCACTGTGCCATACCCACACTCTTCAGCCTGAGAGAAAAGGACATATTAGAGTTTAGCAGGCATGGTGATTCCATGGGGAGCTGGTAAAAGCGTATCCCTGCTTCCCACCCCCGGAGTGTCTGATCTAGTAGGCCTCGGTGGGCCCCAAATTTGCATTTCCAACAAGTTCCCAGGTCAAGCTGCTGCTGCTGCCAGTCCTCGGGGAACAGGCTGAGAACCCATGGTATAGTGGTCTTAGAGCTGTGGAGTCCGCCTGGACCATTTCCCAGGCCATTCCTTGCTGTTTCTAGTTGATTCTGTTTCTAGTTGATTCCTTAGCTCTGCAAACTTCCCTTATTTATCATTCTGTCTTGCTGTATTTGAGTCGATTTTTATTGATTCTATCAAAAGGCAAAATTACAAAAAAATTGAAGATCTGAATTGGCTTTTATTTGCAATTCTTTTTTTGGTCCCGGGGATTGAACTCAGGGGTACTTGACCACTGAGCCACATCCCCAGCCACATGCCCATCACCATGCCCAGCTTATTTGCGATTCTTAAGTGGAACAACACCTCATTCCAATCAAATAGTGGGTGTTCTGATGAGCCTGATGAGCACAGGAGGTTGGTTGTTTTCTAAAACATTATTTTTTTAGTTGTAGTTGGACACAATGTCTTTATTTTTATGTGGTGCTGAGGATTGAACCCAGTGCCTTGCAAGGCAAGTGCTCTACCACTGAGCCACAACCCCAGCCCCAGGAGGTTGGTTTTATAGATGGAAAAGGGCTAACGAAGGCAAGGACAGATGAGAAACAGATTGGTTGTTTCAAAGTTAATTTTCTTGTCAAGGTTAAAGAGGAGAGAACTTGTATATGCTAGCTAAACCTGGGTTATTTAGAGATTTGGCTATCATCTCTCTCCTGATTTTCTTAGTTTTGGCCTGGTGAGGTGGAACTTTAACATGAGCAACTCTGTCTAATTTGGTCTGTTAGGCTTAGTGTAAGAGCTCAGCCCAAACCAATGACCTCCTATACATTTCATTTAAGAAATAACTTGAAGCCAGGCACAGTGGCGCACGCCTCTAATCCCAGCATTTTGGGAGGCTGAGACAGGAGAATCATGAGTTCAAAGCCAGTCTCAGCGACTGTGAGGCACTAAACAACTCAATGAGACCCTGTCTCTAAATAAAACACAAAATAGGGCTGGGGATGTGGCTCAGTGGTCAAGTACCCCTGAGTTCAATCCCCAGTACCAAAAAAATGAAACAAAACAAAACAAAAAACAGAACTTGAGAGACTCAGGAAGAAGGTCTTGTTTCATTGGGATGTGATTTCCTCTATACTGGGTTTGAACCCAGGGAGGCTAAATCACTGAGCTAGATCACCAATCTTTTTTATTTCTTATTTTGAGACAGGGCTTTGCTAAGTTGCTAAGGCTGGCTTTGAACTTGCAATCCTCCTGCCTCAGCCTCCCAAGCCACTGGGATTACAGGTGTGCGCCACCATGCCGGGTCATACTATGTTCTTAGCTGAGTTTTGTGCCTGCACTCCAGCCCAAGGCTGCCTTGCCTCATTCTTCATCTCACTTGTGATTCAGTGACTATGCAGATCATCTCCTTCCCCTGTTGATATCCCCCTCTTAGCTACAGCCCAGGGTGATTCTTTGGGTGAATCCCTGAGCCCCTTTTATAGTCTCTATGACAAGCGAGTCCTCCTGTGAGTCACAGTGAGTCACTGCTTTCCAGTGGGATTGGTTTTGAGACAGGGATTCCTGAGTGCTGGTTATACCTTAGAGAAAAAACCCTGGAGACCAAAGGATCTCCTGAAAGAGGAGGAATTATGGCAAAGGTTTGTAAGGAAGTTAAGATGAAAAGGAGCGGCTAACCAAAGGAGACCCCAATTCAACAGGTATGCGATGGAGAGAATACAAAGGGGGAGAAACAGCAAATTCACTCACGTCATCAAGTATATGACAGCTATGCACAGTGTGAAACAGTGACGGTACCCTTGATCATCGTATTCACAAAGGCCACAGCCTAGGTCCTGACATTTCCTTTCAGACATAAGGAATGATGCTGTTTCCCCTTAAGGAATCAATAAAATATAGGAATCCTCAAGGTTTTGTTTATTTTGGAGGACCAAGGCTAAACAGTGAACCTGTTATTTCCGGCATATCCCATAGCGCAGGCAGGTATCTATTTTTCTTGACTCTCTATCATCTCAAAGTATCAGCTTAACTATCACAACCATCACCTCACTCTTTCGTCTACTTGGCATGCAGAGAAGTCTGAATCCCACCCAGATTGCATTCCACTTCCTTTCAGCCCATTTTTATATTGCTGCGTAAATCCAATATCTATTTAGCTGAGACCATAACTCCTAAGACATTTTGATGGTTTTCAATAAGTTCCCTGAATATCTTCCATACCCTGGTTTCCCCCTCCAGTCAACCTCCAGACTCCTGCTGCTGGTGGGCAATAATTGGAGAACCACAGAACTCAGGCTCTGGCTAAGTCATGGACAGGAAGTGTATAAATCAACCAACCACTCCTCACTTTTATTTCTACTTCCTGTTTGTCTCTAGCCAGTCCAAGCTTGATTAGCATGCAGCCCACTTAGAAGACACAGCTGTTGGCCAGAATGAGGTTTCCCATGAGAAGCGCTACAGGGGGCCCTTGCTGGATGGTCTGCCCAGCGCCCTCTGTTTAGGTATCTCCTGTCTCCCCTCTGCTTCCTTAAGAGCTGAGCTGCAGCAGCCAGAGGTGACTCTGCCCTGCTAGCCTCTGTTGACTGCTCCGGGTGTGGGGCCTTCTTCTAAAAAGTAGGACCAGCTGGACAGGATCAGAGCTGGTAATGTGAGTGGCAACATCCCACTCCTTATGCTCCGAGGAATAGAGGGAGCCAGGCCATAACTGGAGAAGGAGGTCAAACCTCAAAAGGAACACTTAACTTCTCCAAAGAGAAGCCCACTCGCCACAGTGGCAACCCTTCCCTGTCTTCAGATCATTCCTGAAATACTGGGTTATAAGAGATGCTACAAGTTACCCTTTATTGTGGTTCAGATCTGAAATGTTCCCCCAAATCTCCTATGTGGAAGGCTTGATCCTCAGCCCATGGCTCTACTGAGATGGAAATGTTAAGAGATGGGGTCTAGTTGGGGGAAGTAGGTCACCGGGAACATGCACTTGAAGGCACTCCAGTCCCTTGCTCCCTCTGCTTCCTGGCCACTCTTACGTGGGAGCAGCTCAGCTCTGCCACATGCTCCCCAGCAGTTGTTCTTCATCTCCACAGGTCTAAAATGATGGGACCAAGTGACCATAGACTGAAACCATGTGCCAAAATCAATCTTTCCTCATTTTTTAAGTTTATTTTTCTCAGGCATTTTATCACAGTGTCAGGAAGCTGACTAATCCAGCTTTGTCTCCTTAAAATTTCCCTTGTCCTTAACTAGGTCGAATTGGATAGTTTCTACTTGTGATCCAAAGGAACATTGCAAATAGAAGTACAATAAAATATTTCATGGTATACTGAAGAGAAAATAATAATTAGGCTTGGGATCAAAGGGAAAACAAAATCATGAAGTGAGAACCCATGGCATACAAGGCTTTATGTCATACTAGTACTTTTCCAACATGGTTTTACATAATTCTACAACAGTCCTTTAAGGTCATTTTTTTTTTCAAACAAAGAATTAAGGGCTCAGAGAGGCTAATTAAAGTACTTAGGATCAGAGAGATATGAGTCCAGCCTGGACCATACCCAGGATTGTCTTATTGCAAAACTCCTTGGTGCTGGGCATGTCTAGCTTCTGCTATGACTCTAGAGACCACAGGTAACTCTCTTGGTATAAAAATTAAGGCAGATTATATAGCTTCTGGCCATTAGATCCCTAAATTATCCTGAATAAATTTTTCCATGAAGAAATGAAGTATGGTTTAAATGCAGCATATTTTAAATTGGTCATCCTGTACTGATGGAGCCAGTGGTCACTTCTATAACAGCTTTTCTAGGTTGAAACCCACATACGACACCAGCTTTAGACCTGGCCCCCCCCCTTTTTTTTTTAAATAGATGGACACAATGTCTTTATTTTATTGGTTTGTATGTGGTGCTGAGGATCGAACCCAGGGCCTCACGCATGCGAGGCAAGCGCTCTACCGCTGAGCTACAATCCCAGCCCCCTAGACCTGGCCCTTTGACTTTCTCCTCTTTTACCAAACTGCAAAAGGGATTGTGACAGACCAAAACTCTGAACCACCATGTCATGTGGAGATAAAACAGGTGATAATGATGAGCAGGACAAAGGTTTCCTTGTTACTGCAGGTTGACCACAAATTGGGCACAGCATCAAATACAGAAATGCACAGGATTTCTCCTCTACTAAGAGGGACATGGAGAGAGCAGCCGGGATGAATGCTTGGATGAATGCTTTTGGGGAGGAGGCCAAGTCCACAGGGAACCCGTCCATGCTTACTCTCCAGATGGATGGAGCACAATTATTTTATAGAACAGGACTGAAGGGTCACCAATATTTACATATCAAAACTGAGAATGCATTTAACTGCACAGTGTCTCTAATGGGGGGTGAGCAGCCCCAGCCTGAGAATGTTTTGGGCTTTGGCATACAATGTCTTCTTTACTGTCAAGAGAAGTAAGTATTACAGTTCAGATTTAAATTAAAGTTGAAATGCTATTAGTTTGAATAATGTTATGCAAGGAACTGGCTGTATTTGCAGATCTTAAACAGAAGAGTGAGACTTGTGTGACAAGACAAGTTGACTCAAGAAGACAGATTTCTCTTAAGAATGTTCTTTTTCAGTGGTGCTGGAGGTTGAACCCAGGGCATCGCACATGCTAGGTAAGCATTCTACCACTAGCTATACCCCCAGCTGGGTTCTTAATGTTGTAAAGCTTGCTGTCAATTCTGATTATAATTTGAGCTGTTTTTAAAGGATTTACAATACTTCAATGTGTCAAACTTATTTTAAATTAACCCCTCTCACACCTGGAATTCTTTACAAATAGGTGGCATTATCTCCAAGGCATGTATTTATATAAGTGTATTAGGGCAAATTTGTAGATGGTGCCTTGGGCACAAATGGAGTAGTTCTTTCTCTTTTTACTGTTGAGTTTAAAGAGGTTCTTTTTTTTTGTGGTACTGGGGATTGAACTCAGGAGTACTCAACCACTGAGCCACATCCCCAGCCCTATTTTGTGTTTTATGTAGAGACAGGGTCTCACTGAGTTGCTTAGTGCCTCGTCATTGCTGAGGCTGGCTTTGAACTCGCGATTCTCCTGTCTCAGCCCCCCTAAGTGCTGGGATTACAGGCTTGAGCCACCGCTCAGCTTAAAGAGCTTCTTTCATCTTTGTTAGTTCAGAACAGCAGTGAGTGTGGCTAGGACTTGAAGAACCCGAAAAAACAAACAAACAATAAAACAAAAAACAACTCATTTGCCAATTTCTTTTTGCCACGTTGTCTGCCATTTTTTAAAAAGAGTTTATCATATCTTTATTAGGAAATCAATGTTTATAAAATTCACCTTTTTCCCCCTGCTAAATTTGGCTCAATCCTTTAATTTTCCTCTGCTTCTGTTTAAGACCATTCCTAAAGCTGATCATTAGAGGACTTACATCTGGGACACTTGGTATATGACAAAAGGAGGTGGAATCAAATCAGCAGCCTAGCCGGGCGCGGTGGCTCACGCTTGTAATCCCAGCACTTAGGGAGGCTGAGACAGGAGGATCGCGAGTTCAAAGCCAGCCTCAGCAATGGCGAGGCACTGAGCAACTCGGTGAGACCCTGTCTCTACATAAAACACAAAATAGGGCTGGGGATGTGGCTCAGTGGTCGAGTGCCCCTGAGTTCAGTCCCTGGTGCCAAAAAAAAAAAAAAAAAAAAAAAAAAAAAAAAAATCAGCAGCCTGCCTAGGCCAGAGATCCAGCATTCCAAACTATTCCAATATTCCTGGTGTTTTGGGAGAGGTGATAGATCCACTTTGGAATCTGGTTCAAACTAGCACCCTTACCCCAGAAACGTACATAGAATACAAAGTGCTCTACACAATTTCCAAATGTCAGTGGACTTTTTCCACTCACTCCCCAAGCTCATGAAGCCCAGACCAGATCTAAATATTCCCAAGGGCCTCTCAAGGGTTAAAAAAGGGGAGCGGCCACAACAGAAATTACAACCTTAATCAACAGGTGACAGTGTTTTGATTGGCTGGGTGCCCCAGCTGGGGCAATCAGGATAGGGCCACTCCGGGGAGAGCTAGGTGACTCCCTTGGTGCCTCTAGCTGTGCAGCTGCCGGGCCAGGCGGGGTGGGTCTGGACGATAAGAAGGGGTGAGGGTTGGTCCGGAAATATTAATGCCACCTACAATTGACATGAAGTCCTCTTTCCTGATCCAGAGCCCCCATGAAGGGATCATTCCAAGACGTGCCCTCACTTCCCCTGACATCTAGGGAAAGAAAAGGCCTGGGGCGGGGCGGAGGGTGCGGGACGCCTCGGAGCCACCGGCGCCTTGAGCTTGGAAGGGTCCATTGTGCCTCCTCCCCAAGGGTAGACGGTTGGGGATGGGGCTAAAGAAATGGATAGGATAAGCCAGGACCATGCACTTGCTGGGGCCCCACGGTTATCCTCATCTGTAACTCCAACGCCCTTCCGAGGGTCCAATCGCATGTAGAGAACCCTGGGCAGGTACTGGCCGAGGCCCCTTCCCTTTGATTGGGTCGGGAAAGCCCTACGGGAGGGGCGGACACCACCCTGCCCACCCTCTCGGCAGCAGCTGAACTTCGAGCTAACGCCCACAGCGAGGAAGCCGAGAAAGCCTCGGCCTCCTCCAAGCGGTCGTGACGCCAGAGCCGCCCGGCGCGCAGAGGCCCCGCCCCCAAAACCAAGGCCCGCCCTCCGCCGCTTCCCCACGCGCGGAGGGTCCGCCTCCCGCCCCGCCCCGGCCCCGCCCCCGGAGCCGCGGCCGCTGGGCTCCCGCACAGCGCCTGCTCGGCTGTTCGGGTCCCCACCGCGTCGCAGCCCCCGCCCACGCTCTCCCGCGGCCCCACAGGCGCCACGCCGCACGTGGGCGCGCCCGCCGACCAGGGCCGCCGCCGCAGGTAAGTCGTGCCCGCGCCCTGCCCGGCGTTCACGCCCTCCGCCGCCCGGCGTCCCCTCCCTGCCGGCCCGCGGGCGGCGAGGAGGCGCGGGCGTCCTTCCCTGGGTGCGGAGGGTTCGGGCGGCGCCGAGGGGCGGTCCTGGGGTGCAGGTGGCTCCCGGACGCGCGCTGCTGCAGTGCGGGGACTGCTCTCCGAGGCTGCGCGTGGGCGTGGGGCGCCGGCCCGACACCCCGCGGGCAGCCTGGGAGGGTCCCCTCCCGGTTCTCCCGGCGCGGCGGTGGAGGATGCGCGGGCACGCCCTCGCCGGGCCGAGCGCGGGTCAGATCCGGCCGGTGGAGGTCAGGTGGGTCACCACCCGCCCATCCCTTCTCTCCCTTTGTTTGCGGGTGGGGTCCCGGTTGGGGAGGAGGCTGGGGACGCAGACCTTTAAGAACTGAGTGCTTTCCTCTTAAAGAAACACCCCTTCATCACCACCACCACCACGTCCCCCTAGATTGTCCCTAGGAGAAGGGATCCATCCGCAGTGCGCGCGCTTTGCCGGCCTGGCCCTGCGTCTTGCAGGTTTCTTGGCTGCGGGCAGCCTGAGGATCGGCTTAGCTCCTGCAAGAGCAGCTGCTGACAACACTGTCACCCTCAGGTAGTCCCTTCACCTGGAGACAGCAGCCCCACACTTGGGGAAACCTTTGTAGGTTTTGGGGTTTTTTTAGGGGCGGGTAAAGTGTTGGAGGGCCTCACTCTCAAAACCTATTCCTACTAGGTGTCTTTAATTTTTTCAGTATATTTTCAGTACAATTACCACTCAAAGACCAAATTCAAAATAATGTGTCTTCGAGTTGATTAAGCCAACTGGCTGTGTGTTTGCTGTAGATCAAGGGTTGTTCCTCTTTGAGTAAATTTTGCTCATGGAATGGTAGCTATTTGTTATTTTCACTGTTTTCTTAGCCAACTTGTTTCTTCTTGTACCTGTATATACAATGAACTTCTTTGGGATCTAACAGATGGTTTTTCACTTGAACTTGGTTTTCTAAGAAGTTAAAAATGGGTAAGATAGAGATATCCTACTAATATTTTCAGTTTTAAGGTGAACATATCTGGGCAGACATGCTTATTTGTATGATTACTCCTTTGTGTGTATAATTGTTTGTAGGCTGTAACTCTTACCAGTTTAGCAAACTATCAAATCTCTCACAAAGAGGTATCTAGGATGGATTGCAAGATCTAACCAAAAAAAAAAAAAAAAAAGCTATTTAAAGACTAAACTAGTCCTTCTTGCCCCAGCATAACATAGCATTTCAGTGACCTGAGCTGGAATCCTGGTTCAGCCAGCTGCTAGCTAAGTGGCCTAGGGAATTTTCTGAATGGCCTGATTCCCAGTACCCTCATCATGGAACTGATAATACTCATGGGACTCCCGAGTATTGCATGAGATAAATGATGGATATACAAGCTCACACAGAAGACGGCTGTAGTATCATACTATCAAATGCCCCATATTTTTAAAGGAGCTTGCTTGGATGACTATTTCCAAACTTCTCATTGTGCTGTTACACCAGATAGTACTTTCTTCATATGTAACCATAACATTGAACTGCTTCAGTTACCTGTTCTTGCCTGGCTGATGCACTCTCTGCCAGGAGCAGTGGCGCACCTTTGCCACCTCACCTCCTAAGCACACACCTTTATCACTGGGGCAGCTCTTCCTGGTACCGTGAGCCACCCACACCTGTGGACCTTGAGGACTCCTGTCCTGGTAGTAGGGCTTCCTCTTTCTTCTTGCCTGCATCTAGTACTTCAGCCTACTCTCTGTCACTGTGTATGCACTTTAAGTTGAAATTATGCATTTAGGTATTTCCTTTTTCATTAGGCTGTGAACAGCAAGACCAGGAACTCTAGTCGTCAGGTTGCTTTCCCCAGTGCCTAAATGTTTATACTTGAATAAACAGATTGTGCATGCTGTAGTGTGGTGCTGTAGTTAGGCTGGATTTCAGGCCAGGAAATTTTTGGGGGCGGGGGGAAACTGTGGACTGTTTGGATATACCAACTTCTCAGTCTTGTCTTGGCAAAATAAACTGCCACCTCTCATTGCATCCTTTCCTTAATATTTTCGAACAGTGTGAAGGATTATATTTCAGAACAAGGGACAAGTCTTCCCAAGAATGATTTTGTTTTGGGGGTGCGTATGTATAGTACAGCATAGTTTTGCAGAGGGGGCACCCCATGTGATCAAAGGCACCCCTTGTGATCAGTCTATCTTGGGACTTGGGGAGTACAGTGAAGAGAGAAGTAGGTGGAGCCTTGTAGACAGGGAAGGGAGGAATTTGAATTTATTATAAACCTAGTAGGAAGAGTTTTAAACACGGCAGTGATGTTTTTTTAATATGTGTTTTAAGAAGATTCCTGAAGTGTGAAATATATTGGAGACGGATAAAGATGTGAGAGAGCCATTAGGAACCCTCTATAAACCTGTGTGGGGCAGGAAGCTTCCTCTGCATTGAAGAGGGATGGAGAGCCATTGAGTCAACAGCATTTTCTAAGGAAACCAACAGGACTTGGGTTGGGTGTGGCCAAGAAAGAATCCAGGATGGCAGAATGTCCCATGGATGCAGGTGCCACTTTCTAAGAAGAGGAAGGCAGGAAGAGGCATGCTAAGTGAATGGAATTTAGAGTTTAGTTTTTGTGGTTTTTTTTTTTTGGTACCAGGGATTGAACTCAGGGGCACTCGACCACTGAGCCACATCCCCAGCCCTGTTTTGTGTTTTATGTAGAGACAGGGTCTCACTCAGTTGCTTAGTGCCTCGCCGTTGCTGAGGCTGGCTTTGAACTCGCGATTCTCCTGTCTCAGCCTCCCTAAGTGCTGGGATTACAGGCATGTGCCACCACAGCCGGCTTAGAGTTTAGTTTTTATAGCAGTATTAATTGAGGTATAATTTAAAGATCAGAAAGTTCATTCATTTGAGGACATAATCCAGTGGCTTTTAGTAAATTCACAGAGTTGTGCAGCCGCCATCATTCCATATTACCATCACTTCACACATGTGCCCAACCAGGGGTCACTCTGCTTCCACCCACCCTTGGCAACTACTGACCTTACTGTCACTACAGATTTGCCCACTCTGGGCGTTTCACATGAATGGAGTCATGTAGCATATGGTCTTTCTCGGCTCTTCTCCCATGAGCTGTTTTTAGGAGTCGCTGCACTGTAGCCTATTAGCACTTGGTTCCTCCTCGTTGCCTAATTGCCTTCTGTTGTGGGGAACAGTGCTGCTCTCAGGTGCTTCATATCCCATCCTTATTTTTTATTTTTTTGCTTTTGCAGTGCTGAGGATCCAGCCCAGGGCCTCACACATCCCACACAAGGACTCTACCACTGAGCTACCTCCCCAGCGCACGTCCTGATGTTTTATTTTATTTTTTTCACCTGACCTTGTAAAATATTTCCAGTCTCTTGGTGTCATGGCAGAGGATTCGGGTGCTCAGTACACCATTCAGGTTAAGAGCATGTCCTTAGGTCTTATAAATGCCCTGTGATGGGAGGGACTGTCTGCACTGAGAATCGGCGTCGGGCAACAATATGTAGTTCAGCAGTTTTGCAAATGTCATTCCTAGAACTAATGCTCATTATCAATTAGGTGGAACCTGGCCTCTTCCTCTCTGCTGTGTGCATTTGTCTTCCTCAGAATCCAAGAGGCTGGAATTACTGATCTTTTATTTACCATGGTGCCCAACTCAGAAGCCTTGCTAAATATTTGAACTGTATTGCCAAGTGCGTCTGCATGGCATTGTTTGTGGCCACGTGTCATCCGTGGCTCTGAGCTAGGAAGGATTTGCGTCCCTGGACAGATCCCTCATTTGTTTATTCTTTGATTCGCTTTTAGATACTTTCCGCCTCGTGAGAATGTAAGATGGATCCAGAGGAGCAAGAGCTATTAAATGATTACAGATACAGAAATTATTCCTCAGTGATTGAAAAGGCTTTAAGAAATTTTGAGTCCTCGAGTGAATGGGCAGATCTCATATCTTCACTTGGCAAGCTCAACAAGGTACGTGGGGAGGGTACTGTTTGGATTGTGTGGAGGTGGGGACATAGTTGCCTTTTTATTATTTATTGCAAGGAATTTTTTTTTTTTTGTACTGAGGTTTGAACTCAGGGGCACTCGATCACTGAGCCACATCCCCAGCCCTATTTTGTGTTTTACGTAGAGACAGGGTCTCACTGAGTTGCTTAGCACCTTGCCATTGCTGAGGCTGGCTTTGAACTTGGAATTCTCCTGTCTCAGCTTCCTAAAGTGCTGGGATTACAGGTGTGTGCCACTGTGCCTGGCTTATTGCAAGGAATTTGTGATGACTATCACAATTAGATAATACAGAAAATGAAAACCACCCCAGTACTGTCCCTCAGAGTTACCCCACTGCTAGTTATCCATGTGTATGCCTCCTAGCCTTTGCTGAGCCTAAGGTTATAGTGTTGATATAGTTGAGCAGTTTTTTTCTCATCAGTATTTATGTCTGCACAGGATAAAATTTTAAATTGTCTGCTCAGTTATTCAAAGATTGCTCTTTATAAACTGCCCAGGATTTTTTACATTTTCTTGATTTACTTTTTTGACCCTTTTACTCTTGACTGGTAACTCCTAGAAAAATAAAGGATGAAATAAACATTGAAATCTGCCCTGAACTAGTGTATATGCATGTGTGTGTCTATGTCCAGATAAGAGCAAGGGGTGAGATTTATGGGGGACCTACACTGGTCAGATGTGGGCTTGGACTTGAGCTCTTAAATGGCCTGTAGCAGAGACCATCATATTTTCCTGTCCTGCCCAGAGGGTGATGACAGACGAACCCTTAAGCACTCAGATGACTAGTGTGGCCTGTGGGTATAGAACATCTGGGCTCAAAGAGGTGGTGCCCAGCTCTGTGGCTCTCTGGCCAGCACTTAAGTATGGAACCTGAGAACTAGGTGGGAGTTGGGTGATTCACAGCTCTACTCTGCAGGTCTGAGCTCCTCAGGTGAGACATGCCAGGGAACTCTGAACAAGCCTCGCTGGAGAGGAAGGTTTCCCTTCCTGTCCAGCAATAGGCATGAGCGAAGAATGTGAGCAGGTTGAACCTGTGTACTGCCTGGGCAGCAGTCCAGCCCTGATGCTGAAACTTGCTCTCAACCCCAACAGGTGGCTGTCAGGCTCAGTGGAGAGAGGTGGTTATTATACCTGGTCTCTTGCAAGGCACATTTTCAGCACGTAAATGTCATGGCCGGGTGCTGGCTGGGGTAGACAAGCTTTTGTTCCTAAGGTCTTCCCGCAAGGCAGGAGACGAGAGCCTGCGCTTCTGCAGTCATCCAGCAGCAAAGAAGGAATTCTTAAGCTAAAGATAGCCATAGCTTGCTCTCCTGGAGGAGGCTGATGTTTTAGGGGAAAGGGGGAAATGGAAGCTTCTTTGTATTTCACTTGGCTCCTCTTGAGTCTAAGAAGAATTTTTTGTTTTGGTACTGGGGATTGAACTCAGGGGTACTCAACCACTGAGCCACATCCCCAGCCCTATTTTGTGTTTTATGTAGAGACAGGGTCTCACTGAGTTGCTTAGCGCCTCGCCACTGCTGAGGCTGGCTTTGAACTCGTGGTTCTCCTGTCTCAGCCTCCCTAAGTGCTGGGATTACAAGCTTGCACCACCGTGCCCGGCTCATTGTGGTTTTGATTTGCATTTTCCTATTAACTAATAATTTGGGGTACTTTTTCATGTGGTTACTGGCTGTTTGTAGACCCTTTTGAAAGAAATTTCTATTCAAGTATCTGGCCAATTTTGTTATGGATTTGTAAATTTTTATGTATTTTGGATACTAGGCCCTTGTTGGATGTATAAATTACAAATGGTTTTTTCCCATTCTGTGGGTTGTCATTTTAAATTTTCTGATGGTGTTCTGTGATGTGCAAAAGTTCTTAATTTTGATGACTAAATTAACTATTTTTTGCTTGAGATTTTGGTGCTCTGTGTGAGAAATGGCTGCCAAATCTAGCATCATGAACATTTGCCCTAATGTTTTCTTCTAAGAGCTCTTTTAGTTTTAGCTCTTGTGTTTGAGTGAATTTCTGTGCATGATGGGGAGCAGGGTCTAGTCTCACTCGTCTGCCTGTGGAGATCCAGTTGTCCCAGCACTGGTGGTTCTTTTCCTGTTGAGTGCTGTGGGAGCCCTGTTCATAACCAACTGACCGTAGAGATACGGTGTAGTTCTGGCCTCTAGTTCTTTTCCGTTGCTCTGTATGTCTACACTTATTGCTAGTACCACATTGTGGTTGGGTTGGGGGGTGTTTTTGTTTTTATTTATTTATTTTTGTTTTGGGATGGAGCCCAGGGCCTCAGGCAGGCCAAGCATGTGCTCCATTACTAAGCTACACCCACAGGTCCTGGGCAGGGGACCTAGTCTCTCTAGGCTCTCTGTCCCCCTGATAGACAATGTGACCATCTCGTTCATTCAGTCCACAAATGTCAGATTAGCTAACGCAGAGCTGGCCAGTTCAAGGCATGCTATGTGTGACTCAACCCTCACGTTAACCCAGGAGAGCAGGAACACCAAGCGCCTTTCTGTTACATATGGTGGAGCTAGGGTGCACGGTGAGGGTAGACTCGGAGTCCCTCCTCCTGCCATGTTCCTGGAGTCCAGGACCATCGTGGATGCTGCGAACTTATGTGTTGCGGGATGGACAGTGTCTCCGTGTGCCCCACATGGCGTTTTGAAGTGCTTGATCCCTGAGTATGGCCTGTTGTGGGCATTGTTTTCCTTTTTTTTTTTTTTTTTTTTTATATTTTTTTAGTTGTAGATGGACACAATATCTTTATTTATTTTTATGTGGTGCTAAGGATCGAACCCAGTGCTTCACGCATGCGAGGCAAGCGCTCTACCACTGAGCCACAATCCCAGTCCTCGTTTTCCTTTCTTATCCCAACAAAAAGAGAATGACCCCACCAGGTGCCAGCTAAGCCCTTAACAAAATGTCATAGCAGAGCAAAGCAGCTCAGTTCACAGGTACAGCCAGGCACAGCCCTCTGCCACAGGAGTTGAGCAGGGCTCCTGCTGGAGTTGGCTTGCTTTCTATCCACACCCATCCTCAGCCAGGTACAGGTTTTGTAGGAACAGGTGGTGCACAAGGAGTCTTTCATTCTTTCCCTTCCAGCCATGGCAGGACCAGAGTGCACTTCCAAATGCCTTCCCTTCTTCAAAGACTCGCTCACTGACTTGAACCCCTTTTACAGTATTGTACTTGTTAAAAGTTTTAAAAGATAACTTTTCATTGTGGTTGTGACTCAGGGACTCCCACCGTCTCATCTTGAATGTGCTGCTTGTTCTTTCACTGTAATTAGGCAACGAGTTACGCCAGCCACGCTGAAGGATTTTCAAGGCATCAGAAGGACAAGAGTGATACTGTCAGGCCTGCCTCATGCTGCCCACGATGGCCAGCATTCATGGGTGCTCACTGTGTGCTAAGGACCTAGTGTCCTTAGCTTTGTTGTGTAATCCTTGCAACATATCTTGAGATCAGGCCTCGACTAAGCAGCTTGTGCAGGGTCGCAGCCAGCAGCCGCAGAGGGAGGGCTCAGACTCAGCGCAGCCTGGCCCTGGGCATGTGGTCTTTTTTTTTCTTTATTTTGGTACCAAGGATTGAACCCAGAGGTGCTTAACCACTGAACCACATCCTTAGCCCTTTCTAATATTTTGTTTAGAGACAGGGTCTTGCTGAGTTGCTTAGGGCCTCACTGAGTTGCTATGGCTGGCTTTGAACTCGCAGTCCTCCTGCTTCAGCCTTCCGAGCTACTGGGATTACAGGCGTACGCCACTGCGCCTGGCTGAACCTGTAGTCTTGAGCAGGGCTTCTCGGGCTTTTCCATGTCAGTGTCTGTGAAGCTCATATTTTGCCAGTGTGTTTGTGTGCTGGGGCTGCTGGAATATGGTACCTCACACAGAGTGGCCTCAACCATAGAAGTGCATCATCTTACACTCCTGGAGGCTAGAAGTCAGATATCAAAGTGTCATCAGAACCAGTCCTTTGGAAGACTGTCAGAGTCTGTTCCAAGCCTCCCTGGTGTCTGCTGGTCTCTGGCAGTCTCTGGAGTTCCTTAGTTGGTGGCTGCATCATCCTGATCTCTGCCTGGGTTCTCCCTCTGTGCTTGTCTGTCCAAGTCTTCATTCTTTCTAGGGACCATGCCTCTTCACTACCAAGGACCCTGACTCCTTCGCCCAAAGGAAGTGAGCAGCCATTAGCCCCATTTTACCAGTGACTGTTGACCAGCTTGCCTGATGTCACATAGCTCTTAGTGTTCATGGGTTGAATTATGTCTTCCAAAAAGGGCGTGTTGCAGTCCCGACCCCTAGCATGTAACTTCGTTTGGAAATAAGGTCTTTACAGAGACAGTCAAGCTAAATAGGTCATTAGGGTGTGGCGGTGATCCAGTGTGACTGGTGTCCTCATAAGAAGAGGAACTTGGACAGCTTTGCATAGAGGGAGAGCACCAGGAGAGGACGAGGGCAGAGATCAAGACAAGGTACCGACCAGCAAGGGACCACTGGAGGCTGATGGCATCCAGCAGACACCAGGGAGGCCTGGAACAGATCCTGACAGCCCTCAGAACGACTGGCTCTGGTGGTACTTTGATGTCTGACTTCTGGCCTCCAGGAATGCGAGACAATGCATTTCTGTGGTTGAAGCTACTCGGCGTGTGGTACTGTGTTCCAGCAGCCCTAGCACACAAACGCAGTGGCAAAACCAAGACACGTGTATGCCTGGGTGCTACAGTGTGCCCTGCACACACAGCCCCTGCTTCATCGGCTAGGCACAGACAACAGGCAACAAATATGTGATGGGTGCTGAATGCTAAGAAGAAAAATACTCCTGGGATGTGGGGCGGTGAGAGTGAGGCCAGGTGCTGGTGTAGACAGAGACGACCCTGATAACAGGACATGTGAGCACAGGCCTGAATGCAATGAGCACGCTGGTGGGAAGGCCACCTTGGGCACTGGCCTGAGTCCAAGGCCCAGCTGGGGACCAGTGTGGCTGGAGTGGAGACAGCAAAGGAGAGCGGGGCAGGAGATGAGGGAGGAGAGGCAGGGGCCAGGTCTCAGGTGGGGTTTTACTCTGGAGGCAGGAGGGGAAGCCACTGAGCTTCCTTCCTGGGAGGATTTGAGCAAGGAGACCTGTCCTTACTTGCCACAGAGCACGGGACGCCAGGTGGTGGTGGGCACCTGTAGCCTGAGAGCCGTCACTGGCTGAAGGTTGGAGGCACAGGAGGGAGCAAGTTGGGTCGGGGTAACTCCAGCTGTTACTGCTTCTCTGAGACTTGTAGCTTCTGTATTTGGCCAGATCTGGTGGGAGCCAATGTACGTGGGGAGTTTTCCTAAGACTTTAGTGGGGTGAGACTTCTTGGATTAATATATATGTACACAGAAACTCAGTGGGTTACATTGGCATCGAATTAATAAAAGCTGTATAATGCAGATGCAAACTGCACTGTGGGTTTGTCAAGATGCTATTTAGGTGGGTGGCTGTGGATTGTAAGTATAAACTGTAGGTTCAAAAGAGCAGGTACTTTTGCTTAACCCTTCTTACTAACAGAAAACGGGGCCATGAGACGTCTTGTTTTGTCCAGCTCTAGACAGAGTCTTATTGTATCATTTTACCAATTTGCTAAATTTTCAATACAGTTTCTAGAATTTTTCTGTAATTGGGTATCACTGATTTTTTTAATTTTATTTTTATTTTTTATATTTTTTAGTTGTAAGTCGACAGAATATCTTTATTTTTTATGTGGTGCTGAGGATCGAACCCAGTACCTCACGCGTGCAAGGCCAGCACACTACCACTGCGCCATAACCCCAGCCCCACTGATTTTTTTTTATCTTTTGTAGTTTTTAGGTGTGTCAGCATAATCAGGGTAGTTTTTGCCTACTTGTTTTCTGAGACTTCAAGCCATCATCTAATTATTTTTAGATAATTTTAATCAGTAAAATGTGTAAAATGAAATACTCTTTAGCCTTCAAAGAAGGACATCCTGTCATTTGGGACAGGTGGATGACACTGAAGAAGGTTGTGTTCAGTGCACTTAGCCAACCACAGAAAGACAGACTGCAGTCTTCATTCCCACGGAGGGGAGGAACGCTGAACTTTGTAGAGGTAGAGAGTAAAGGGTGGCCAGCAGAGAGGGAGCTGGGGATTAGGAGCTGGCTGAAGGATGTCAGGTTTCAGTTAGAAAGCAGCTCAGCTGGACATCATGGCTCCCAGCTCCAAAATGCAGGATAGTAGAGTGAATGCCTCTGTGGATTTTAAACTCTCATGACCAATCTTCTTTTTTAAAAATTGCCCTTAGTAGGGCCAGTGCCCTAAGTGAGCCATTTCTTTTTGCTGCTTTTGAGGACAGACACTGCAAGTCTCTCAGATGGCCAGAAGCAGGTTTCCTGAACTGCATGGGCAGCTAGGGACCTTGGGCATTCCTGGGCAGCTCCTGAAGTCTTCGGGTTTGGTTGTAGAGTCTTGCTTTAAAATAGAACCTCCTCATTGTTGGTCTTGAAATGAGCACTGCAGTTCTGGAGGAGCAGGAGGTGCCTGGGCTTGGGCCAGGTGAGCTGTTCCGGCCTTTTGCAGAGTCCAGGCGGGATCTTTTTTTTTTTTTTTTAATATACATATATTTTTTAGTTGTAGATGGACACAATATCTTTTTTTTTTTTTTGGTACTGGGGATTGAACTCAGGGGCACTCGACCACTGAGCCACATCCCCAGCCCTATTCTGTGTTTTATGTGGAGACAGAGTCTCACTGAGCTGCTTAGTGCCTCGCCGTTGCTGAGGCTGGCTTTGAACTCGCGATTCTCCTGTCTCAGCCTCCCTGAGTGCTGGGATTACAAGCGTGAGCCACCGCGCCCGGCTGGACACAATATATTTATTTATTTTTATGTGGTGCTGAGGATCGAACCCAGTGCCTCACGCATGCAAGGTAAGCGCTCTACCACTGAGCTACAATCCCAGCCCCCAGGCAGGATCTTAATTTTTACCCTGCCCAAATCACCCCCCTCCTCTATTGAACGATGTCTGGTTCACGTTGAGTGTCTGTAGTTTTGATCCCACCCTGGTCTCTAGGACCACCACAACCAAACACCCCAGACTGGGGGCCCTGCACACACCTGACTTGTTTCTCACCATCCTGGAGGCTGGAGGTCCAGGATGCAGGTGGCTCCAGGCTGGTTTCTCCTGATGCCTCTCTCCTTGGCTTGCAGATGGTATCTTCTCCCTGTGTCCTCATGTGGTCGTCTTCTGTGTCTGTGTCCTGATCCTGTTCTTACAGGGATACTGGTCCACCCTAAGGGCCTCATTCTATTTAATTGCCTCTTTTGAGGCCCTGTCTCCATGTTCAGTCACACCCTGAGGTACTGGAGTTGGGACTTCAGTGTGGGCCTTTGCAGGAAATGTGATTCAGCCCATAACTGGGTCTGAGGAGGTGCACGTGTCTCTTCTCTACACATACCAGCTTTTTAAGAAAGCTCATTTCTGGTGGAATCCCAGATGGTCTTTCATCACATACCTGATGGAAATTAAAATGTCATTTCTTTAAACTCTTCATGCCCAGGAGTGCCCTGGAGACCTTCAGTTCTTGCATGTGCCATGGTGGTAAGTCTGGGACCTCCAGGTCAGGCAGCCTTCCTGATGATCTGTGCCCCACGGCTGCATCTCCAGGGCTCTGCACTGGCTGCTTCGTGGAGGGCTGCATAGACAGGGTGGTCCCACACACCTGCTTCTAAGGGTCTTGTAACTGCCCCTACATCTTAGTGGCTCCTGCCGCCACAGTGAACTCCCCACTCTGGATCTGAGTGGGAAGTATGAGACGCACGTCTCAACCTGCAGGATGCCTGGTGTCTTCTTGTCTTCTCACTGGTGGGCCCATCTGTTACGGTGTGGCACCTCAGTATAGGGCTACGACTTTAGCCATTTGCCAGCAACCTTGTAGTGTCTCCACACCTGTGACCTTGGGGTTGTCACACAGTGCAGTGCTAAGGTCACAGTGGGAAGATAGGCCTAAGTGGCCTTCCGAGAAGAGGCCACTTGAAAGGATGCTGTTGACAATTACTGACTCTCACCTCTCTTAAGTAAGTAGATCCCTCACTGGAAGTACACACAGGATCCATTTATTTCTGGCAGCACCCTGATGTTCTTGGCAGCAGAATTGAGAAGATGCAGCTAAAAGGATGGCACATCTAACCCCGCTTCTAATGGGTGACAGGCAGTCCTGGTCTGCCACGGTGACGCTGGGGCTCAGATGACATTCTGGCTTTGTTCCCTACCCCAGGCCATCTGGAAGGAGCTGAGACTCTGCAAGGGTCTTGCTGACCTGGGCTTCCTCTGCAGTCTCAGTGCAAGCCACTCATACACTGTAGGGTCAAGATGGTTTTGGAAGAGTGTTTCTCTTTGCCGAGAGGAATCAACCCTGCATTTCAATTCCTAGTAGCTAGGATAAAGTCTTATTTGTTTTGTGTTTGAGTAAAAGAAACTTTTGCCTTTCTTCCTTTCCGGCCTGCTGGAGGGAAGTAGTTCAGGTTGGGACAGATGAATTAGCCCTCCTATTTCCTAACAACAAAAGTTCCTCTATGGATAAAAGAAAGGGATTGTGATTCACCTACATTATATAAATTCTGCTGAGAAAGTTATGCAGCTAAAAATTTCACGTCAGAGCTGGGCGTGGTGGCAAATACCTATAATCCCAGCACTTTGCGAGGCTGAGGCAGGAGAATCATGAGTTCAAAGCCAGCCTCAGCAATGGTGAGGCGCTAAGCAACTCAATGAGACCCTGTCTCTACATAAAACACAAAATAGGGCTGGGGATGTGGCTCAGTGGTCGAGTGCCCCTGAGTTCAATCCCTGGTACCAGGGAAAAAAAAAGAAATTTCTTGTTAGGCTTGGTATAGAAGGCACTGTGTGCTGAATTGCCAACCCTCGCCCCCTAAATTCATATGTTGCCGCCTTAACCCCCAGTGAGACTGCCTGTGGAGACAGGGTCTTCAGCAGGTAATTTAGGTTAAATGAGGTCATTATGGTGGGGCCCTGAGCTGATATCACTGTGGCCTTATAAGGAGAGAGACAGACACTCCCTCTTCCTGGCTCCCTCGCCCACCCCACCCCACCCCACCCCACCCCATGTGAGGACACTGCCCAAGGTGGCTTTCTTTAGGCCAGGAAGAGAACTGAGTCACCTGCCACTTTGATCATGGACTTCAACCTCCAGTACCAGGAGAAGTGAATCTCTGTTGTTTAAGCCATACCATTTGTGGTGTTTTGTTACAGCAGCCTGAGCAGACTGACACAGAAGGAACTAAGTTAAACGTGGCTATTTCTTAATCAAGACAGCTGTTTGAACAGAATACCTGTTGTTATTCAAGCAAGTTTTTAGGCCTAATACAGACATTCCCATTTATTTATCTTCTAAAATGGTCTTTTCCTTCCTTTGTTTTCTTCCCGTTTTCTTGATGTAAGTGAAGTAAACCGCATATATTTCAAATGTATAATTTGGTGACTGTTGAGATTTGTGTATATCTGGGTGAAACCATCATCACAATCAAAGTAATGAATGTGTATCTATTGCTCCCAGAAGTTTCCCCATGCATTTTCGTAACCACTTACTCCTCCCTCCTGGTCCCTAGACAAGTGTTGATTTGCTTCCTATCACTATAGATTCGCTGGCATTTTCTAAAACTCTATATAAACAAAGTCATTCTCTGGTTCTCTGGTCTGGCTTTTTTCCCTGTGCAAAGCTATTTTGAGAGCTGTCTGGGTTGTTGTGGATGTTGATAGCTCCCTTTGGCTGCTGAGTAAGATCCATGGGTATATACGGTTGGTTTATCCACTTCCCTGTTAATGGACATTTGGGTTGCATCCAGGGGGTATAGGTTTCATTTTTTAAGAAACCGCCAAACCTTTTCCCTAGTGGTCGTATCATTTTGCATTCCCAGCCATGGCAGCTGAGGCTGCAGCTCCTCCGTGTCCTCACCCCCACTTGGTGTGGTCAGGTTAACTTCAGCCACTTCAGGGGGGTGAGCACCTCACTGTGGCCTCTGCATTTCTCACATGACAGGACAAGGAGGGGAGCACAGGTCACTGTGAATGTGTTCCAGCCCCATAGACACCCCACACAAAGACAGCGGTGAGGGTCTTTACTGATTGTGTATGGTAAGAAGTGGGTGGTGGCCGCCACTGACGGGTGTGGTCATGAGGTAGTCTGTGACAGAGCAATGTGATGGCGATTGTAGCCTTCAGATGGGACACACCCATAGTTCACTGACGTGAAAACACAGGAAATGCTCATGGTGAAACGAGGGAGCAGAAAAGGCGGGTTCACAGCTTGTCTGTGGCCTCAGTCACACACACGTATGGACAAAACCTAGAAGCCTTCGTGTTGCTCCAGTGTATTTCCAGAGTTGCACAGTGCTGAAGAAAGCTGTCACCAACGCCTTTGTGCACGTGGCTGTTCACGCCAGGGTGAATTGGCAGAGGTGGCCTTGCTGCGGCTAAGGCTGTGGCTACAAGGGTTTTTCCTGGGCCTTATTTTGTCTACTGATCTGTCTACATGGATGCCAGGGACGCCGCCTGTTAACTGCTGTCCTTTTCATGCATGGATCTGGCGGGACAGGTTCTCTTCCGCCACCTGCTCACCTCCTCTTTTTCCAAATTTCCCTGGCATTTTCAGTCTGGGAACTTTAGAGTCACTTGTAAAATTTAAAGAACATTAAGTGGGGAGGTTTGTTGACATCAGCTGACGATGTGAATAATTACTCTTTACACAGAGTAATTAATAGGTTACTCTGTGTGAGGAAGTGACAGTGACATCTTTACACAGATGGACCTTCCACATGAGAAGGTGGTCATTCTCTTCAGTCATTAAGAAGTATTCAAAGCCAGGCGTGGTGGCACAAGCCTGTAATCCCAGCACTTAGGGAGGCTGAGACAGGAGAATCGTGAGTTCAAAGCCAGCCTCAGCAACAGCGAGGTGCTAAGCAACTCAGTGAGACCCTGTCTCTACATAAAACACAAAATAGGGCTGGGGATGTGGCTCAGTGGTCGACTGCCCCTGAGTTCAATCCCCAGTACCAAAAAAAAAAAAAAGTATTCACTTACGACCCTAAGGATTTGGTTGTCCTTCTCACCTAAGTCCTTCCTGTTCCTTAGGTTATTAGGGATATGTTGTGCATGTGTTTTGCTATCATGACTGGGTTTATTTTCCAAGTGTGTGTGCGGGGGTTACTTGGGGTGGCACCAGGCCTCACACAGGCCTCCTCTGCTTTAACTAGTTGGTATAGAGGAAACAATCAGCCTTGGAACTAGAACTGATCATCTTAGTGAATATATTTGTTTTCTTAGATTCTTGTCTTTGAGTTCTTTAGGTAGACAGGTGCACCGTCCACCAATACTAAATTTGTGTATTATTTTTCCTAATATTTTGCTAGCAGTGTTAAATAATGATGATACTACCAACATATTACAGTAATGTTAGCTGCTGGAACAAGTCTAGAAACTCAGTGCTGTGTGAAAGCATGCGCAGGGAGATGTTTGTGTGTTTTGTTTGTGGTACTGGGGATGGAACCCAGGACCTTGTGCGTGCTGGGCAAGGGCTCCCCTACTGAGCTGTACCCCAGCCCCACAGTGGTATTCTAACAGGTCTTAGTGGCACATGTCACTTCAGTTCGCACGTTCGAGGCACACTAGAAAGATATACCCTTGCTGAGCTGATGGCCTGACTATACCCCTTACTGCAGGAGAAGGGGCACCTGAGGTGAGGGCAGGTCCCTGGCAATGTCCCCACCTGGCACATGCTAATAACTAGGAGAGGAAGGGCCTCTAGTGTCTCACTGTTACCTCAGTCCTCGGCTGCCTCTGTTGCTTGTCTCCTTAGGGATCGTCCCTTCCTTCCTTCCTTCCTAACTTTAATCACTGCTCATCTTCACATAGCAAACACGTATGCCACCTCCTTACCTGCTCAGCGTGTAGAGTGTTGAACTTGTTTTCAGCAGCGCAGTCCCCTCCTGCCATTGCTCATGTGCTCGTGATTGTGATATTCAGGGCAAATTGCCCTCGTGCCGTGGAAGTAAAGGCACTGGAAGATGATCTGATTCCCAGGTTCTGCTGGGGGTGAAGGAAGGAGCGCTGGGCTTGGATTGGAACCCCGAGGTTCATGTTCATAGGCGCCCTTCTTTCTCAGGTTAGGGCAGGCTCGTGGTTGCCCCCTAGCAGCTGGTCAGCCCTCTTCTTTCTTGCCAGTGGAATCCCAGTTATGTGTAGAGGTCCAGCAGCAGCATGCTCCCCAAGTGGTGCCCTAGTGGTGGATGTTATGTTCTAGGATGTAACCCTACGTTGTGTTCCCTGGCACAGATGCATTCAGACATGGCACACGACCTTTTGTGACCCATGAGAGGTGGCGGGAAGACTGCAGCTGGCCTCTGGAAAGGATTTCCTCTAATACAGAGGATTATGAAAGGAACAGGCACTTGTGTTTTTTGTTGTGTTGTTGGCTCTTCTGTGTAGTTGTAAGAGAATCTAATGCCTGAACCCGTGGCCACTGACAGGAAGAGGCCGGCTACAAGTCAGCTCACCTTTGGCAGCAGGTAGGTACGTAAAACCCAGGGTTGTTTAGGAGTCCTGCACATATGCTGCTCTGGACCAGGTCTCAGCTCAGCACAGGGGACATCCAGGGTGCACAGAGTGCTGTCCTTCACTGTAGGGGTTTATTAATACTCTAGGTTCTCCCTGCTGCCTGCTGGTGTCACCTCTCCGTCATCCGCATAGCAGCCAGAAATGTCTCCAGACCTTGCCAAGTGTCCCCGTGCAAAACCACCCCAGCCGAGAAGCTGCTCTAGACCTCTCGTCTTGTGTGGTGATAGGTTTTCTTCATTTAAACCTGTGCAGTTAGGTGGTCTGTTCTGTAGCCTAGCATGTCCTGACTGAGCCCAGGACCTGGACCACCCTGAGCTCATTGGAGCTGGAGCCCGTTTGCCCTTGGGCTCAGGCAGGTGTGTCCTCGCTGATGTGAAAGTACTTGTTGCCCTTAAAGCCACAGTGCACCCTGTATCAGCCCTTGCCCTTGCCACCTGCTTTGGGGTGGCTGCTGCCTGGGGTCAAGGCTACATGATTGCAGAGGTTCCTAGAGCAGAACCTGGTATTGCCACGAGGTCATGTTCTTCCAGCACCACTGTGCTAGCCGTGGTGCTCTGCCTCTTTGTCCTGAGTGTCCCGGGACAGTTTTAGAGCTGCTGGTGTTTGGGAGAGGAGTCAGCTCTGGGCTTGCATTGATCTGGAGGAAGCCAAGCCTTCTTGTTGTCACATTTCCTGTGCATTGTTAATGGCCCCTTCCCACCCAGCCACAAAGATCTGCTCCTGTGCAGATGGCTTGTTTGTGGGACAGGGAAGCAAAGGGAGAGCAGAGAAGAGGAAAACCACGACAGGTCAGCTGACACTGAGCAGCTCCCAGCCTTGGAGCTGTATTCACCTCCCGCCCGAGACTCTGAATTACACTCTCTGGTGCCCTTGCAGCCTGGCCTGTCACCTGCTGCACAGCGAGCCCCTTGGGTAGCCCCCATGCATTCTGAAGTGGAGGATCTTTTTTTTTTTTTTTTTTTTTTTAATTTTTTGTTGTTGTTGTCAATGGACCTTTATTTTGTTTATTTATATATGGTGCTGAGAATCGAACTCAGTGCCTCACACATGCTAGGCAAGTGCTCTACCACTGAGCTACAACCCCAGCCCCAAGTGGAGGATCTTGTGTGCTGATGGGAACCAGAGCCCTAGAGGCCGGGTCCCCAGTCCTAAGCAGCCATTGTGAAGCCATTCCGAAGCCATTTCCCCTCAGCACAGAGGACTGGGCATGCAGCTCCAGAGAGCTCTAGAGGGGCCAGTCCCACTCTGGTCTCCTGGCATGACTTTTGAAGAATATTGACTCCTACTGGTAGAACTTTGGGGACTGAAGCCTGTTGGGGATTTGTAATGAGACTGTTCCTAAGATGCTCTTCCTTTATTCTCAGCTCAAATTGTAACAGGTTGTTGGTCTGTTAACTGTGTTATCTGCATGTGGATTACAATACATTTAAACAGCAGAAAGATGACATTCCCAGGTACCACATCTAATGCCATTCTTCTGTTTGAATTCTGGCATGCAGTTATAAATATCGAAGTTTTTTGCTGGTCAAGGTGCAAGGTGGCACATGCCTGTTATCCCAGACACTTGGGAGGCTGAGGCAGAAGGATCTTAAGTCCAAGGCCATTCTCAGCAATTTAGCAAGATCCTTTCTCAATTTAGCAAGATCCTTTCTCAAAATTTAAAAATAAAGGGCTGGGGGGCTGGGGCTGTAGCTCAGTGGTAGAGCGCTTGCCTAGCATGCGTGAGGCACTGGGTTCGATTCTCAGCACCACATATAAATAATGAATAAAATAAAGATCTATCAACAACTAAAAAAAATTTTTTTAAATAAAAATAAAGGGCTGGGGATGTAGCTTAAGCTCTCAAGTTCAATCCCCTGTGTGTGTGTGTGTGTGTGTGTGTGTGTGTGTCTGTCTCTCTCACACAAACACGTAAAGTAAGAATTCCAGTGCTCTTTATGGGGCATGCGTTCTGAGGTTTGGCCTGGGCTCTGAGGGTATGTTTCCCCCTATCTTCACACTCTTTTCCTTGGCTGCCTACAAAACTCAGTTGCCTCAACCTCCTCCCACCACTCCTCCCACTCCAGCTGGGGTGAGCCCACCACTTCTGAGCCTGCTGGCTGTTAATCCCTTAAAATAGTGTGGCTTCCTCCCTGAGCCCCTGTAAAGTGCTTGTCACCTGTGATTTTCCAGACTGTGCTCCTTTGACGTCAGTGCCATTCACCCGTATTACTGATGAAGAGATGGAGGCCCAGCAGCTTGCTTGGCTTTGGGCTGAGTGGACAGCATTTCTGTCCTTCAGCTGGGCCATCGTCTTCAGGGAGCCCCCACTCTGGTGGAGCGTGGTGCTATCAGAGAAGGATGTGTGGTGCTGTTGAATAAGAGGGGGTCTGGGGGCAGGGGGAGCAGCGCACAGCGTCGCAGCCGTCGGGTTTCTTTGTGGGAAGGTAGGACAGTAGGGGTTAGTGGTGACGTTGAGTGGCTTTAGGAATCTAAATGGAGTAAACTCAGAAGGGGACGATGCAGAGCAGTGTGCCGTGTCCTGTCTGTGGTGAGGGAGCCACGTATTACGCTGCGTTTTAAGAAGTTGTTTTCTGATCTAGAACGTTGATACCCAGGTCATCTTAACCAAGAGATTGGGAGCATCCTGTGTGGTTGGAGGGCCTCTTGCTCATGACTCCCTGGTGCGCATGTGTGCATGGGGCGGGTGTAGGTGGTGTGTGTGCACGTGTGTGCACGTGTGCAGTTCTGTGTGCTTACACATATGGAGTGCGTATGTGTGGGTGTTTCTACGTGTGGAGCATGTGCACATGTGGGTGTGAATGTGTGTCGTGTGTTTGTATGTATGGATAGCTGTTGCTTACATGTGTAGTGTGAGTGTGTACTACTTAGGGGTACATGTTGCATGTTGACATGTGGGCATGCATGTATGCTTGTGGGAGTGTCTACATGTGTGGAGCATGGGAGTGGGCTTGCATGTGTGTGTGGCAAGTGGATGCCTGTGGGGGTCTGTGTGTGTCCGTGTCTGTGCGTTTGGTGGTGTCCCTGCGAGGCCTGGAGGTGGACATGGATGCGTGCCTCTGCTCCCTCTCCTCTCTGAGGCCAGCCTGTGAGTGGTGGTGCACACCTTCTATGTGAGTAAGCTGCTGTGGAGTGTTCAGGTGACCTGTGGCTCCTCGCCAGGGCGTGCTGCTGGAGCCCATCGACGGCCTGGTTCTGAGTGGCACTGTGTGAGCAGGACTCGGCAGTTCCGAGGCCCCAAAGAGCCAGGTTGGGCAGGCGCACGGAGGGGCTTCTAGAACCGTCAGGCCAGGCCTGCCAGACTTGCCCACTGCCTCCACCTTCCCGCCTGCACCTTTGAAAGTCTTGGTCTCTTGTCCACACGGTAGCCTTCCATGTCCTCCTCCAGGAACGAGGCCTGCTCAGAACGCCTGAGTCAGTGTTAGCTAGAGCAAGCCTAAACGAGAAGGTAAAGGGATTCAAGAGAAGTAAAATTAAAAACTTTTAAGAGAAATTTTGAAGAAAAACCAAATGTTCTAGTGCGTCTGTCACCAGCGTAGAAAGTGCAGGGAACCCAGGCATCCCAGGCCTCACCTGGAGCTGTCCGGCAGCTGGGGTGAGCTGCAGATGGTAGCTGCCCAGAGCTGGCCACTAGGACTGGCTGACTCTGAATGCAGCATGGCGATGTTCCAGCTGGTGACCTTTTTGAGAAGGAAGCTCCTTGTTTAAGTAGAAGTTCTGACAGTGTCACTCCCTTGTTAAAAGGTGGCCTTGCGGGGGTGCCTGCAAGATCCAGCTTCCTGAAGCCGCCTGGCCTTGCAGCCCCCACCTCCCAGCCCCCAAGGCACGGCCCTTCAGGGAGGGAGTGACGCTCGGCCTGGGGCTTTGGCCTGCTGTACTGTGGCGAGTCCTGGCCAAGCTCTTGTCACTCAGGTTGGTTCTTTCCTTTGTAAAGGGCACTGCTGGTGTCCCTTGGCAAGGACACAGTGAGTGTTGGAGCTGGTGCCACCTGTCAGGTCTGACTCATGGTGCCATCTCACAGCTGCGTTTCATGGCATGGAGAGAACAGAACATCTGATAAAGATGACCGACTCCCAGAGTGCCCAGCAGCCTGGTGGCGCATGCCGTGAACTCAGGTCCTCATTGGCTTGAGAGGACACATGCTTCCTAATGACTTGCGTTCCTTTGTGGACAGAGGTCTGGTGTTCTGGGGCCACATTGTTGTCCTGTGCAGAAGTAGGTTGGTATTCTCTGCTGGGGGGTTTTTTTTTTTTAGTTGTATATGGACCTTTATTTTATTTATTTATATGTGGTGCTGAGGATCGAACCCAGGGCCTCACACATGCAAGGCAAGCACTCTACCACCGAGCCCAGCCCAGCCCCTCTGCTGGGGACTTTTACGGGAAACAGAGTTTTTTTGTTTTTTTTTTTTGGTACCGGGGATTGAACTCGGGGGCACTCGACCACTGAGCCACATCCCCAGCCCTATTTTGTGTTTTATGTGGAAACAGGGTCTCACTGAGTTGCTCAGCGCCTCGCCATTGCTGAGGCTGGCTTTTTTTTTTT
>PVHX01017490.1:18663-39968 GCA_004024805.1 Geosciurus inauris | reverse complement strand
AAAAAAAAAAAAAAAAAAAAAAAAAAAAAAAAAAAAAAAAAAAAAAAAAGATAAGGAATTAGTGGCTTGGGGAAACTATTAAATGTGTGCAGAGTTTCAACACCGGAGGGGACTGGCCCTGTGGTTTATTTTGCCTGGGTTGTTGGCTGGGCTGGGCCAGCCTTGGTTTCCTCCCTGAGGTGTCAGGAGCCAGTCTCTGCATTGAGTCCAGGATGGTGGGACAGCTGGTCTGTGGGCAGAATTCCAAGCTCCAGGCACATTCTGAGCTGAGGCAGAGCTCAGATGGGCATTTGGCCACTCATTCGAAGTCTAGGCTAGCAGTCTCTAGACCGGCATCTGAGAATACACCCTGGGGACCCTGAGAGGGCTAGTTATCCTTATGAGTACCAGTTCTACTGTTTTAACCTTTATGTTGAGGGTTAAACTCAGACCCCATGTCAGCATTAGGAAGGGCCATCTGTCACTGCAGAGTTCGTGACACGGTGTAGAATTTAAGATTATTCTTGCCACTGCTAAGGGAGAGAGGCTCTCTGCTGGGACAGGAACACTGCAGTGGAAAAGGCTGAGGCAGATATGTTTGTCTGGCCCACCTAGCCCTCTGGCAACCCAAGTGTGAACACTGATAAGCCCGGGGACCAAGTGGCCTCCTGCTCCACCCCAGGAGCACTCAGGCTGAGAGGAAGGTTGGGGGTTTGTTTCCAAAAGTCAGCTTCTTTCACTGAAGCAGGTTATCAAAGTTATTTAAATTTAAAATAAGGAAGACTTAGAGGTGTCTGTCTTTAGCAGAGAAGACTCTGGGGGTGTACCCCACAGCGAGCAGAGGCCAGCCCTGCTGCTTCCTACCTGGGAGACAGTGTGAGAGCCTAGAGTGAGGACTGCATTTCACGATCATTTACTCCAACCCTTACTGGTGGGGGAGCTGCAGTCCAAAATGGGGGCCCCTGCCCCTCAGGCCAGGGCACAATCCTGAGCTCTGATGTCTCTAACAGCTGATGAGGCTGGTGCTGCTGCCAGGGAGGTGCTGGCACTCTCCAGCACCAGGGTCCTGTACTGAGCCCTGTGAAGCAGCCTGGCAGGGTACACCCAGATTTCTGTGGGATGGGAGCTTGTTGATCTGTATTTGGCACCAATTCCAATGCCTTTACCATGAACTACTCCGAAGTAAAGCACCCATGGTGCTGTGGAGGTTACGGCAGGAGGGGCCCTGAGAGGACATGGGGAACACTGGCCTCCTCCGTCTGGGCCTTCCCAACTCAGACTGCTGGCCTGGAGCCCCAAGGGCCTGCCCAATGGGACAGCAGCACCACCAGGAAAGTCAGGCAGGGAGCACTGAGCCGCAGCCCGCCACACGGCTGGCCTAAAGCGCCTATGACCACAACGGGTCCCCGTTCTGTCAGCTTCTCCCAGCCTCACCTCCTGCTCCTGCACCCTCCTTTCCATCCCAGGCACTCTGGGGGCAAGCGTGGGACAACCTCAGGCCTCCTTTCACATCAAGACCTGAGATGGAATAAGGCTTCTCAAATCTCTAGCAGGGATACTGCTAAGAACTCATTCCCACCGTCAGTGGACAAAACTCCCATGGAAAAATGAAGGCAAATGACCAGCTGGTATTGTTTTCTCTCTATCAGTAATAACCAGAGAAATACACTATTTTTGTTTTTGTAAATTTTGGAAAAAATTAAAAGAATGCATTTTTCTTTTTTTGGTACCAGGGATTGAAATCAGGGGCACTCGACCACTGAGCCACACCCCCAGCCCCATTTTGTGTTTTATGTAGAGACAGGGTCTCACTGAGTTGCTTAGCACCTCGCCATTGCTGAGGCTGGCTTTGTTTTTTTTTTTTTGGTACTGGAGATTGAACCCAGGGGCACTTGACCACTGAGCCACATCCCCAGCCCTATTTTGTGTTTTGTGTAGAGACAGGGTCTCACTGAGTTGCTTAGCGCCTAAGCCATTGCTGAGGCTGGCTTTGAACTTGTGATTCTCCTGTCTCAGCCTCCCTAAGTGCTGGGATTACAGGCTTGAGCCACCGCGCCCGGCTCTGAGGCTGGCTTTGGACTCGCGATCCTCCTGTCTCAGTCTCCTAAAGTGCTGGGGTTACAGTGTGCGCCACCGCGCCCGGCTTACTGTTATTTTTTGAGACCGGGTCTGGGTATGCTGCCCAGGGTGGCACCAATTTACCAGACTCTAGCAGTCTGGCGTGGTCTCCTCAGGAGCTGGGGTACAGGTGTTCTCTACTGTGCCTAGGGATTTTATAGTTTTAAGTTTCAATTTCTTGCCCCAAAGCAGGTATGTTAGTTTTCTTTGCGGTCTGGGGACTGAACCAGGGGCGCTATTCCACTGAGTTACATTTCCCTTTTTTTTTTTTTTGGTGCTGGGGATTGAACTCAGGGGCACTCGACCACTGAGCCACATCCCCAGCCCTATTTTGTGTTTTATGTAGAGACAGGGTCTCACTGAGTTACTTAGCACCTCGCTGTTGCTGAGGCTGGCTTTGAACTCGCGATTCTCCTGTCTCAGCCTCCCACAGTGCTGGAATTACAGGCTTGCGCCACCGCGCCCGGCTCCAGCCTTTTTTTTTTTTTTTTTAATTATTTTGAGGCAGGTCCTCGCTAAATTGCCCAGGCTCGAACCTGCCGTCCTCCTGCTTTGGCCTCCTGAGTCGCTAGGATTACAGGCGTGGCCCGCGAGTGTGCTACTTTTACAACGCTGCAACTAGTCATCAGGCAGCCAGCTTCGACCCTGGACGCGCGACCGGTTCCGAGCAAGTCGCGCCCAGCCGCAGAGATGCGCCTAGAGGCTCGCGCCTGCGCACACGACTGCCTGGGCATTCGGCCGCCCGCACCTGCGCAGAGGCGTCGGCCCGCGAGGGGCTTCGTGGAAGTCTCGCGAGCGCGGCGCGGCGACGGCGGGCGCTGGGCGTTTCTGGCCCCGCGTCTGCGCCCGCCCCGGGCAGCATGGGGGACGACAGCAGCCCCATCAGCGTGATCCTGGTGAGCTCGGGCAGCAGGGGCAATAAGCTGCTGTTCAGGTACCCCTTCCAGAGAAGCCGGGAGCACCCCGCGGCGCAGACAAGTAAGTGGCGCCCGGAGGCCGCGGGGGCGCTGCCGGGCCTGTGCGCTGCTCGGCCGCCGAGGAGCGCGACGCCGAGCAGCGCCCCCTGGCGGAGCCGCCGCGCGCCCTCCGGCCCAGCCAGCCGCCCGGCGGGCAGCTGCGCAGAGGAGCGGCGTGCGGGCGCTGGGCTGCAGCCCGCTTACCCCCAGCCACGGCCCCCTTCGTATTTTTATTTATTTTTGTTTTTCTCAAGTGGATTTGACTGACTCACTCTGCCCCTTGTTCCATGATTTCAGTCGGCTTTACGTCCTTGTTGATGGGCGGTCGGCACCCAGTAGGCGACACCCGCTCGCCGAACCGTCCGTGGAGTCCGCTGCCGAGCAAGAGGAACGTGTTCACCACCCAGAAACTTCCTGGTCCCTTTCACAACCCTGCAGTACTAATTTGCTCTATCAAACAGTGCTTGTGCCGGGCGCGGTGACACACGCCTGTCATCCCAGCACTTAGGGAGGCTGAGGCAGGAGGATCGCGAGTTCAAAGCCAGCCTCTGCAACAGCGAGACACTAAGCAACTCAGTGAGACCCTGTCTCTACATAAACACAAAATAGGGCTGGGGATGCGGCTCAGTGGTCGAGGGCCCCTGAGTTCAATGCCCCTCCCCCCAAAAAAAGTCTGCTGAGAGCTGGGCTGTAGGTCAGTGGCGGAGCCCTTGCCTAGTGCTCAGCAAGTAGAGCTGCAGCACCACATAAAGATAAACAACGGCGTGCTGCCATCCACAGCTGCAAAAGGGGATTTAAACAACAGTCCGCTGGAGTTGGGGCTGTGGCTGGGTGGTGGAGCGCTTGCCTAGCATGCGTGAGGCACTGGGTTTGATTCTCAGCACCACATATGAACAAGCAAAATAAAGGTCCATTGACAACAACAAAAAATTTAAAAAAAAGTCCGCTGAGTTTTCCTTGGATGTTTATTGTCTCTTATTTACTTTTTTGAAATATTCTTTTAGTTGTAGATGCACACTATCGTTATTTATCTTTATGTGGTTCCCAGGATCGAACCCAGTGCCTCACACATGCTAGGCAAATACTCTGCCACTGAGCCACAACCCCAGCCCCTTTGTTTATTTTTATGTGGTGCTAAGGATTGAACCTCACACATGCTAGGCAAGCACGCTTTTACTGAGCTACAACCCCAGCCGCCCTTTTTAATTTTTGTTTTGACACAGGGACTCACTAAATTACTTACAGCCTCACTAAGTTACTGAGACTGGCCTCCAACTTGCAATCCTCTTGCTTCAGCCTCCCGAGCCACTGGGAGCACAGGCATGGCATCTGTGCCTGCCTGATTAGCTTCTTTCTGTAACTTTAAACTATATTGTACTCTCAGTGTTTGCCACTTGTCATTGTTTTTCCTTTCTATTGTTGTTCTGGTCATTTTTTATTTTCACTGAAAACTTTAACATCAACTGTATGAGGTCCCACTCCCAAGCTGGCTTGCTACCTTGCTTGCTTTATTTTATTTTATTTTTTGTGCTTGGGATTGAACCAAGCATTCTACCATGAGCCGTCTCCCCAGTCCCCTTCCTTTTTCTTTTTCTTTCTTTCTTTTTTTTTGTTTGTTTGTTCTTGGTATGTTATGGTGGGATTGCAATAAATCACTGAGTCGATCTTAAAACAGGAGACGGAACCATCTTTATTCACAGGCCTGCAGTTCAGATCCACCAGCTGACGGGCCAAGGGGCAGGCTGAAAGTCTACACCCTTCGACCCCACTCCCAGTGTTTAAGTCCACCTTTTATAGTTCAAAACCATATTAATCATAAGTGGCTGTTGCTATGATTCAAAGCCATAAACATCATGAGATTTAAAATCATAAGCAGAAGTGGAAGTAGGTTGAAATGACTCTAGTTGAGTACAAGTTAAAGAATGGTTACTAAGGTCTAGACAGTCAATCTCTGACAGGGCACATTGTCCAAGAAAAATGGGAACAAAAGAACAATTTTACATTGTATAAGAACTGCCATTTTGTGTTGCCAAACATGCTCTGCTAAGCAACTGTTGGTGGGTGTAGAGGCGGGGTATTTCCACGGGAGAAGCATTTCTCACATCACGTGGTGTCTCAGGACAGAATGGAGTCTGGTCACTGCCCATCTAGCCTGGCCCATAACAGGTACCTGGGATTGAACTCTGGGACACCCGACCACTGAGCCACATCCCAGCCCTATTTTGTATTTTTTATTTAGACAGGGTCTTACTGAGTTGCTTAGTGCCTTGCTTTTGCTGAGGCTGGCTTTGAACTTGTGATCTTCCTGTCTTGGCCTCCTGAGCCAAGCGGCTGGAATCACAGGTGTGTGCCACCTTGCCTGGCTCCCCCCCTTTTTTTTTTAATAATGTTTTTTTTTTTTGGTACCAGGGATTGAACTCAGGGGTACTCGACCACTGAGCCACATCCCCAGCCCTATTTTGTGTTTTATGTAGAGACAGGGTCTCACTGAGTTGCTTAGCATATTGCCATTGCTGAGGCTGGCTTTGAACCCACAATTCTCCTGTCTCCGCCTCCCACAGTGCTGGGATTACAAGTGTGAGCCACCGTGCCTGGCTTTAAATAATGTATTTTTTTTTTTTTAAATATTTTTTTAGTTGTATGCAATATCTTTTATTATTTATTTTTATGTGGTGCTGAGGATCGAACCCGGTGACTTACGCATGCGAGGCAAGCGCTCTACCACTGAGCCACCGCCCCAGCCCCCTAAATAATGTATTTTTTATACCTTTATTTTACTTATTTATATGTGGTGCTGAGGATAGAACCCAGTTCCTCACACATGCTAGGCAAGCGCTCTGCCACTGAGTCCCAGCCCCAGCCACCTCCTTTGTTTTTATTTTGAGACAGTCTGAATTTGACAGGTTGGCCTTGAACTTGAGATCCTCCAGCCTGGTCTTCCTGAGGAGCTGGGCTGGCAGTTGACCATTAGCCTGTTGATTAACTCGGAAGAAAAGGCATCTTTATGTGCATCTTCCTCCTCCAGAAAAGGGTGTCCTGCTGCACCCTGCTCTGGCGTCCTTTCTCCTCTGCTTCTTACCAGGTGTTTAAGCCAAATTATTCTAGTAAAATATTATTGTTTGTGTATATGTAGGTTATTGTATGTATGTTTAAAAATTCTTTCGTTTTTTCCAAACTAATTGCCATCTTGCACTGAGAGTGCGTATGTACATACATATGCAACATATACATCCTTCTTATAAAGTTAACATAAAGCTGGTGTGGTGGGAACACCTGCCATCCCAGTGCTTCGGGAGGCTGAGGCAGGAGGATTACACATTGGAGTCCACCTCAGCAACTTTGTCGACTCTGTCTCAAAATAAAAGGGCTGGGGATGTGGCTTAGTGGTAGAGCACCCTGAGTCAATTCCCCCTGCCCCACAAAAAGTTATCATCATAGCAAAAATATCTCCCCATATTATTGTAATTTCTTGGAAACCATAATTTTTTTCTGAAAAAAATTTTTGTGATATAATAGATATACCATGAAATTTGCCACTTTAACCTTTTTTTTTTTTTGTTCCATGGATTGAACTCAGGGGCACTGGATCATTGAGCCACATTCCCAGCCCTATTGTGTGTTTTTTATTTAGAGACAGGGTCTCACTGAGTAGCTTAGTGCCTCGCTGTTGCTGAGGCTGGCTTTGAACTCACAATTCTCCTGTCTCAGCCTCCCTAAGTGCTAGGATTATGGGCATAAGCCACTGCGCCCAGCTCACTTTAACCATTTAAAAAAATTTTTTGGTACCGGGGATTGAATTTGGGGGCACTCCCATTGAGCCACCTCCTGAGCCCAATTTTTTTTTTTTTTAATTTTTTCTTAGTTGTAGATGGACACAATGTCTTTATTTTATTGCTTTGTATGTGGTCCTGAGGATCGAACCCAGGGCCTCACGCATGCGAGGCAAGTGCTCTACCCCTGAGCCACAATCCCAGCCCCCCAACTTTAACCATTTTTAAGCACGTAATTCAGTGGCATTAATTACATTTGTTACATTGTGCACCCTTCACCTCTTTTCTGTTTCTAAACCTTTCTCAGCCTCTACATGGAAACTGTAATTATTAAGCAGTGACTCACTGCCTCCTGCTCCCAGCACCTGCTCTGTCTTTGAATTTACTTATTCTTTTTTTTTTTAAATATTTATTTTTTTTTAGTTGTAGGTGGACACAATAGCTTTATTATTTTATTTTTATGTGGTGCTGAGGATCTAACCCAGGGCCTCCCGCGTGCTAGGTAAGCACGCTACCACTGTGCCATCACCCCAGCCCTCTTTTTTTTTTTTTAATATTTATTTTTTAGTTGTAGGTGGACAGAATATCTTTATCTTATTTTTATGTGGTGCTGAGGATCAAACCCAGTGCCTCATGCGTGCTAGGCAAGCACGCTACCACTGCGGCATAACCCCAGCCCTGAATTTACTTATTTTTAATATTCTATGCAATTATGATATTCGTCCTTCTTTCTGTGTTAGGATTATTTCATTCAGCATAATGTTTGCAAGATTCACACGTGCTTTTTCCTTTGCCTGGCTGCATGCTATTCCACTCATGGATGCACTGTGTGTTGGAAACTATAGATCTTAGGGAGTCCATAGTCCAGTGTGGCGAGATCCTGCTGTCTTAGCTATTCTCCCCTTTTTTGCTCACTCAGATAAGCCACGTAGCAGATATGCTGTTAACAATGCGGGTGACCATGCCGATGACCAGGACGGTGACTCCAGGTAAGGTGCTGAGGACAAGGATTAGGTCCTGCTCCAGGGCATGGGCAACAGCCCTGCCCTCCCTTTCATGCAGACCCAAGAAGTCTGGTGTCCTCTGCTCAGTGGGTGCTTCCAGGTAGGGCAGAGCTGAGGGTTGCTTTGTCAGTCTCTCTGGCTTGCTGGGCACTCTGGGCACATGCTCCAGTCACGGGCCATGTGGCTGGCATAGTAGGTCCGAGAACGCGAGGGGCCGTGTCTGTGAAGGACGCTTGTCTCCGGTTACAGGAAAGTGGGCCCCTGTACTGTCCTCACACCTGGTTCCTCCAGTACTTGCCCCAAGGTCAGATGTAGGCACTAAGGTACAGCACAGCTGTCCAGGTCCCTCCTGGTGCTGGGCCTGGGGCACTTCTTTAGGGTCAGAGGAAGGTAGGTCCTGCTCCTTCCCAGGTTTGCCCTGCTGCTGTCTCTGAGAGGCACTATTAGGGGAGAAACTTCATAAATGACCACTTGTGCCTTGTCATGTTCACTTTAAAGGGTAATAATGAAAACCCCAGGTGCAGGAGGGAGGGTTGTAAGGTGCCCGCCCTGGGCTCCCCAGACAGACATGGCCTGTGTGGGGTGCAGGGCTGGGCCTCCGTGACCTTGTGCAGTGAGTGAGTGCCAGTCCCTCCGGTTCTCTGACGGTGCGGCCCGCTGGCATGGTGAGGTGGGTCCCCAGTGTGTTTCACCCTCCATGAGGGGGTGGGGCCTCTGGCATGACCTGAGAGTGAGCTTTGGAAGAGGGACTGGCCAGCAGGGGCTGCCATGGGCTCTCCAGGGGTCTTCATGTGGAGGCCTGCAGTTGTCCTGCTCTTTAAGGTGGTGGCCTGGACATTCAGGTGTCACGGGCCCGTAGAAGGCTCTCGCCCCACACACTGGGCAGGCGCTTCTTGTCACCCCCTCCACGTCCTCCCAGACTTTGCTGAGCGCAAGGCTTGGTCTGAAGACTCAGAGATCCTGGAACAGTCTGGGCTGAGGGATTTCCTGGGAAGACTGGTGCACCTAATTCCTGCATCTAATTTTCAGAGACTTATAATGACCATAAAGGTGTTTTCTAGGGAATTCATCCAGTATTTAATATAGTGAAGAGGAAAACTCCTGGAAGGGGGTGCTTCTCTTCAGAAGCTCCTTTATTAGTTTAAGAATTGCTTCATTTAGAACTGGGGCTACAGCTCGGTGGCTGGGTCTTGCCTAGCGCGCTTGAGCCCTGGGGTTCCATCCCCAGGCCTGCCTGCTTGGTGATTTGGCATATTCAGGTCTGTTGACCTTCCTGTTCTCAGGATCAGGCTAATTCCCTTGGGTGCCTAGTTCCCTGATGCTTGGTGTTCTCCAGAACCTGCCAGGCCCTGCTCTTCCTGTTGCAGCTCAGCGGCTTCCTGAGCTGGTGCAGTGGTTGAGCAGACCCACTGTCTGTCCTGTCTTCTGTCACTGGAGCTGCGTAGGACCTGGAATGCTGCTCCTTGTCAGTTTGCCAGGGCGTGGTCTCAGGAGTGAGGTGGAGAGTGCTGCCCAGTGTCACCTGCAGCCGTTTAGATGGAAATGTGCTGAGACCCTGTTCCCGGTGCTGGTTTTCCAGGCATGCCCTCAGGATGTGCTTCAGGGGTGCGAGTTAGCTGTCACTCCTTTGTTTAAAACCCTCTTCTGGGGTTCAGCGGGAGTAGAACAAAATGGGAGCCATCCTGTGTCTTGAGACTTGAGTTCCAGGTCATGACAGCTGCAGGGTTCCTGTGGGCTGGGTGCCAAGGCCGGGTGCTCATCTGCCCTGTGCCTCGTGGCCCCACACTGGTTGGGGAAGCCACTGGGAGAGGTCTCTGAGAAAGCCCTGTATGGGCAAGTCCCCTCCTGGGTGATGTCTTCTGGCCCCTCTGAGGTTACAGGCAGCACTCTGGCCACTCCCTCTAGGGGGAGTCAGACTTGGAGGAGAGTGGGCCTCTTAGTGTCAAATTCTCCTGGAAGCTGTGCTTTGGACACTGTCCAGAAGAACCCCCAGAGCTGTGGTAGGCTGCTGTCGCTGCCTGTAGCTCGCAGTGCCGTCAGTGGGGTGCAGTCAGCTGGCCTGCCCTGCTTGGGCCTGGCCGCTCTTCCCGCAGCAGTGGGTCCAGCCTTGGGTGCCATTGGGCTGTGGCCAGGTAGCCTGGCTCCAGCACTCTCTGGACCACACACACCTCAGGCTCCACTTTGCCCTACCAGTGTACTGAGGTGCTAGACTGGGACAAGGGCAGTTCCAGGTACTGCCACAGCTTTGTGCACTTGGGTGCTTCCTCAGGCGAGCCTTTGTCCATCTGCAGTTAAGTCGCCTGTGGGTGGCAGGGCCCTGCCCTCCCGTCAGGTCCTCATGGCTTGGGTGCATCCTGCCTTGTCAGGAAGTGGAGCCTTGCCCCTATCCGAAGCTCTGTGCTGGCTGCTTTCCTGTGGAGGGTTAGGTTGCACTGTGACCTGTGTGGTTGCAGGAGGTCCGACTGAGTCAGACTGGCTCTCCTGGGATTCTGGCTTTCTGGTCAGCCTTTGGAAGGTGTCTTAACCCCCTGTACTGCACAGCCCAAGGAGCTAAGGTGTGGCACTGCCAGGAAGGGGTCCTTCACTGTTGGGTTTCTTTATTGGTCTCTGGCAGTGTGGTGAGCAGCAGGGAGCCCTGTGGGCATGGCGCCCTTCCACGCCAGGTGTGAGTGTCTTCTGTCTTTAGGATACTTGGAAAGCAGCATGCCCCAGAATAAAAATCTCTGATCAGGAACGTGAATTATTTTTTTTTTAAACTTTTTTTAGTTGTAGATGGATACAATGTCTTTATTTTATTGCTTTGTATGTGGTGCTGAGGCCCCACGCATGCAAGGCAAGCGCTCTACCACTGAGCTACAATCCCAGCCCCAAGGAATGTGAATTCTTGAACTCTTTCTAGGAAGCTCAGGTTGAGTAATGCAGAAGCCCTAGATGTTTTCAGCACAATTGAATTTAACGCCACCTCCTGACTGCTCCAGGTGGAAGCTCAGGGAGGCGACATTCACCTGGCACTCCAGTTTTCAGAAGGCTTTACCTATGTAATCCCATTTCGTCCTGTGCAGATGGTTTCTTGTTGTACAGAGGAGAAACCTATTTTTGGAAAGATGAGATACTTACTTGTGCCCCAGTGTCTGGCTAATTTTTATGGCCCTGGGATCTGACATACATCTCCCAGTGTTGAGCTTGCCTTTAGAAAGTGACTCTTGGGCTGGGGATGTAGCTCAGTTGGTAGAGTGCTTGCCTAGCAGGCACAAGACCCTGGGTTCAATCCCCAGCACCACAAAAACAAACAAACAAAAAGGTCAGAGGCAAGTGACCCTTGCATGGTGCACTGGGCACCTGGGAACCCAGCTGCTCAGGAGGCTGAGGCAGGAGGGCTGCAAATACAAGGCCAGGCTGGGCACCTTAGCAAAACCCTTCCTCAAAGTTAAACATAAAAGGGGCTGGATGTGTAGCTCAGTGGTAGAGTGTCCTTTGGCTCAGTCCCCAGTACGGCGCACACACACAGAAAGGAAAAAAGGAAGGAAGAGACCGCTGTTCCCCATGCCTGTGCACAAGCCCCGGGGTGAGGAGTGCCTGTGTCCCCTTTCTTGTCTGGTCAGCTGCCTGGTCTTGATGTTATAATTAATGTTTAGTGGCGGTGCTTCTACTAGACTTAACTACTGTTTTTGTGAAATAATCTTGTGACTTTTCATGGTTTTATAAAGCAGTGCTTTTGTTTGGTCTTGATGGTCCTGTTCCCATTTCAGCGAGCCATGTCCTTCAACCGATGCGCAGTTGGTTGCAGGGTAAGACCGGGACCTCTCCACCGTCTTTCTGTCTTGATTCTGGCTGTCCTGTCTTCTTGTAATTGTGCTTAATTCCTGTTTTCACTCAATGTTGAAAAATCACTGATGAGGCACACAGGCCCTAGCTTGTCCTCCCACGAGAGCCCAGGCTCCCCACTGTCCCTGCCCTTCTCCACCCAGAGTTATGCAGCTCTTTCACGTTGCCTGATAGGCCAAGCTGATGGCACCAGAGGGTCTTTTGGGACCAGGTGTGCCTTCAAACCTCGTTTTCCCTCAAGGAGGAGCCAGTAGTCCTGTGGAGGTGGTGGGTCAGCAGGACTGGGGTTTCTCACCTCCCTGCCCATTGCCACACTGAGACCTGTGGCTGTGGCTTCTTGTCTTCGGTTTTCAGGGGCCTCAGTATCGTCTCTACCAAGGTCTGGGTGTCAGGTGTGATGCTTGTGTTTTGATGTTATTGGCTGAGCCCCGCAGAGGCAAAGACCTTGCTATGAGTGATCCTGAGCCAGTGCAGGAGGGCAGAAGTGAGATGGGACGGCCCTGTGTCCCTGATAGCGTGTCCCCTCTGAGCCTTGGAGGTACTCTAGTGTCTGTGACCTCCAAACAGGGTGGCAGGGTCCAGGCTGCCTGCTCCGTTTTAGTCCAGCTAGAGAGCAAGCCCTGCTCCAGAGTGTCTGGCAGGAAGAGAAGCCCTGGCCTGTCATCCAGCTGGGCTGGTAGAGCTTCCTAAACCTGGTGTTCTTGAATTTCCAAGTCAGTCCAGAAATCTTTAGTTTTTGTAACAATTTTTTTTTTTTTTTTGGTGGTGCTGGGGATTGAACCCAGGGCCTTGTGCCTGGGAGGCAAGCCCTCTACCAACTGAGCTACAGCCCCAGCCCTTAACAATTGTTTCAGTGTGCTACCTTTACCAGCTTTCACCAGGAGGATTTTGTAACTTTCTGAAGCAACAAGCAATTGTTGCCGCTTGCTGTGGCAATTCTGTGTGTGCTGTCCCCAGTCTGGTTACATCCTGTGTCTGTGCTCCCGTACCAGGCCCCGCATGAGGGATGGAGCCACACAGATTCTCATCATGCACATGGATGCTGAGCTGTGGCAAGTGGGTTTCTGTGTGGGGCAGACTTGCTCAGGGGAGCAGAGTGGCCAGCTGTCACCCTGTGGACCATCGGAGGGCTTCCTGAGGTGGCCTCTAAAGGCAGTGTGACTTTTAACTTCAGCAGCACACGGCTTTCCAGCTGGTGCTCTCTGGTGGACTCTGGTGGCCAGGGGGAGGAGCTTTTGATTTGGCTCTTGTGGGGCACTTGGGATTTGGGTTTCGCAGACGTGAACTGAACTACTCCTGCCCATCATCACTCAGCCAAATAGCTTCATCCCTGGACTGGTGCCCGAGGTCCCGGGCTGAGTGCCTGTGGCTCTTCATGTGGGGACTCTAGGCTATGGCAGAGAGACGTGAGCTTTCTGGAGTGGTGGGCTTGTTTTCTGTCTGCCAGTCCCTAGTCCCTGGGTTGCCACGCAGTGAGGATATTTGTTCAGACAGGACCTGATGTGCTGGCATTGGGTCAGCTGCTTGAGCAGGAGTGGTGTAGGGATTCATAATCTGAACCTCCTTCCACATCACTGTCCCTCGGACAGGAGCTGTAGGGCAGAGTGAGCCACACAGCGTCTGTAGGGGAAACCTGTGATGCCTCTGGTCTGAGATACTGGCATCTGCTGTGTCTGCTCTCGTCACTCCAGAGAAGAGTGTTTCAAGGAAGCAGCGACCAAGCACGCAAGTGTGGGTCCTGCATGTCCCAGGATGTTTCTTTTTTTTTTTTTTTCTTTTTTTCTTTTGGTACCAGGATTGAACCCAGGGGTACTTAGCCACTGAGCCACATCCCCAGCCCTTTTAATATTTTATTTAGAGACAGGGTCTTGTTCAGTTGCTTAGAACCTTCCTTGCTAAGTTGCTGAGGCTGGCTTTGAACTCATGATCCTCCTGCCTCAGCCTCCTGAGCTGCTGGGATCACAGGTGTGCGTCACCGCGCCCAGTTCATTTTTCATTTCTTTCTTCTTCTTCTTCTTGTTTTTTTTTTTTGTACCAGGGATTGAACTCAGGGGCACTCGACCACTGAGCCACACCCCCAGCCCTATTTTGTGTTTTATGTAGACAGGGTCTCACTGAGTTGCTTGGCGCCTTGCCATTGCTGAGGCTGGCTTTGAACTTGCGATCCTCCCTAAGTGCTGGGATTACAGGCATGAGCCACTGTGCCTGGCTGCATTTTTCATTTCTAATAGAGGGATTGCAACGATGGTCCCCCCTCCGGGAAGGCGTGACAAGGTGCACACCGCAAGTCTGTCCAGGGGCCTCTCAGGATTGTGAGGCTCCTCGTCCAGGGTCAGAACATGTTCCTGGGCAGCAGGACCGGCCTTCCCTGAGATACCATGCCCTCCTCCCCGCACGCTAGAAGCGCATCCTTTGGTGTGTAGGAGAGTGGGGGTGCTCTCTACTCGTGGGTCCAGTGGGAGCAACGGTCTAGCACACCCATTCCAGAGTGGAGGCCAGGCTCTGGGCTCTGCGATAAGAGGCAGTGCTACACCCCAGGCGCCCCTCCCTGCAGACTCTCTCTTATCCAGGTCCCCAGGGAGGAGGGGCCGGGGCTGCCAGGAGGGAGACGAGTGTATAGGTGTGCCTTGCAGGGACCGAGCTCCCATGTCCTGGCAGTTCCCACCGCCCTGTGGCCCTCAGTTCTGTGCGTCCCTGTGCTCCCGTGACAGGATGGGTCTGCACTGTCCTTCCCAAATGGAAGGGGGAAAGTCTGAGTGTTCAGGATGAGAGTAGGTACACCACAGAGCACAGTCCCCTGCTCGCCTCGAGGGTGCAGGCCCGCAAGCCCAGCGGCTGCTGGGAGGACCCCTCTGCCTGTGAGCTTGCTGAGCTGTTCCCAGCGCAGTGCCAGCTCCAGCCGATTCTCCTCTTCAAAGCAGACTGCAGCTCTCCCTGGCCTGATTTCATAGAGCATGCAGAGGTGACAGCATGTGCCTCCAGCCTGTGCTTCTCATGCCTTCTACCTGTGATTTGGGTGATTTTGCCTCCCTAACCTCGGGGTTGCTGCAAGAAAGCCACTGGGGGCAGAGCAGCCCGCCTGACTGCCATTCAGAGACCCTCTGGAGGTGCAGGGCATGGTGTCATGGTCCCTGGTTAACTTACTTTCCATTTTACCTTTTTTCATCTTTAAGGTTCTCAGATGTTATTTTGGCAACAATTTTGGCAACCAAGTCTGAAATGTGCGGCCAAAAATTTGAACTGAAGATAGATAATGTGCGGTTTGTTGGGCACCCAACACTGCTGCCGCATGCTCTGGGGCAGGTATGTCCCTTCTTGTCATGCAGGTAGGGCTCTCCCTAGGCAGGCCAGCCCATCCTGGCTTATGAGGCTCAGAATGGTGCTGCTGTTAGGCAGCAGACCTGCTCAGGCCCTTGCCGGGAGTGTGCCCAGGGGTCCAGCAGAGGAGGAGGAGTCCTCGCCCCACAGTGGTCTGCTTGTCTAGCAGGCACAAGGCACCCTGGGTGCTTCCATCTCTGCCACTGGCTCCACTGCCCCCATGCTGGCATCGAGCCTTGCACTCTGCCACTGAGCTGCACTCCGAGCCCACATGGCCTTCTTCTTTGTTTACAGGTTCCCTGTTTCTAGGGAATCCAAGAGAGTAAACTAACTAGCATTTGTCAGTCCCTGAGCTTTCTACAAAATGGTGCAAGCATTTCTTTTTCTTTTTTTGTTTTCGATGGTCCTGGAAATCGAGCCCAGTCACTGCCTGTGGGTAAGGGTGGGAGGGTTGGCTGCCTGCGGGAGTGACCAGCAGGGACCCTGGGGCTCTGGCTCCCCTCGTGGTGACACTTGTGGTTGGCTTTGCAGAGCTCCTTTTTGCCCTAGGAGTGGGCATTTGAGTGCTTTGGCATTTGCGACGAGTCTGGCTCGGTGCCAGAGCTGGGAGCGGAGATGGGACTGGGCTGTGGTGTGAGACTGGCTGCTCTGTCTCCTCTGGGCCTGTTCAGGCCTCTGCTGGCCCCGAGCATTGTCCTGTCCCCAAATGGACCTGAGTACTTGTCCTGTCTGGCAGGACAGCCTGGGAGGTCAGGTGGGTCCCGGGGCTGGCAGTGGGGTGTGGTCTGGGTCTTTACCCCCAGGTCCCTCTGTGTCCTGGCACTCTGCTGGCACTGACTGCCCCCCTCCTGTCATAGCTGTTGGTGCAGCAGGTGCTCCTCAGAACAAAGGCACTGGCCACGTCTCATGAGACCTAGGGCTGTTGTCCTGCTCTGCTGTTCTCTGGGTCTTTCCCATGCATGGCTCTCAATTTACTGCAATCACGCCTCTTTCATAGGTCTCCAAAACAGATCCGTCCCCGAAGAGGGAAGCACCTACCATGATTCTTTTTAATGTGGTGTTCGCCCTGAGGGTGAGTGTTGGTGCGGGGAGCCTGGGTGGGGAGCAGGGTAGCAGCCCACTTCTGGTGAGGGTCCTGACTGCTCAGACTGTGTGGGCACTGCACTCGCCCTCCCTGGAGTGCAGGCAGAGCCTACCTTCTTGTGACCCTCTTTTTTCCTAATACAGTGAGAATATTTACCATTTCCAAAGGTCTAATCCAAAGATTAGCGGCATCTGGGCACTAAATCCTTACCTGCCACTCAGCCTGCTGCTGGCTGCTGTTCAGATCTGTTGTGCTTTCACTCTCCAGAGAGAGACTCCAGTGCCCTTACCAGCTGCTGCCCCCGCTGCTCTGGTCCAGGGTTGGCAGGCCACGATCTGCCTCTGTGGACTCACTGCTGTCTTGTTTACAGAGGGGATCGTGTGTCCACGGCCCTGGTCTCTGGCCTTGGTCCACTTGGCAGGTTCTGAGGTTCCTTGGTGTGTGAGCCTTGTGGCCAGCACAGCTGCCTTGAGCCTGGACCACACTTCCCTCGTTGCTGGCACTCAGGGTGGGGCTGTTTGGTTGTGACGAAGGTTGCTGCTGGGGTGTTCCTGTTCACCTTTTCGTGCCTCCCAGACACACACCTGTGAGTGAAAGTTTGGGTGCTGTGGTCCTTGTTGAGACTTTGAAGATCTTCAGAGTTGTATTCAGTAGCGGCTGCACCATTTACGTTCTTACTAGCAATGCACAAAGGTTCCCACTTCTATGCATTTTCTTTCTTTTTTCTTTTTTTAAACTTTATTTTAGTTGTAGATGGACATAATACCTTTATTTTATTTATTTATATGTGGTGCTGAGGATCGAACCCAGGGCCTCACACATGCTAGGCAAGCGCTCCACCACCAAGCCACACCCCAGCTCCCACTTCTACACATTTTCACCAGCACTCTATTTTCCTTTTTCTGTTTCTTTCTTTCTTTCTTTCTTTTTTAAATTAAAACTAATTCTTTGTTTTTTCTTTTTCTTTTTGGTACTGGGTATTGAACCCAGGGGCACTCTACCACTGAGGTATACCCTTGGCCCTTTTTATTTTTTGGCACTGGGGATTGGACTCAGGGCCACTCCACCACTGAGCCACATCCCCAGCCCTGTTTTGTGTTTTATGTAGAGACAGGGTCTCACTGAGTTGCTTAGCGCCTCGCTGTTGTTGAGGCTGGCTTTGAACTCATGATTCTCCTGCCTCAGCCTCCCCAAGTGCTGGGATCACAGGCGTGCACTATCGTGCCCGGCTCCTTTTCATTTTATTTTATTTTTTTATTTTATTTTATTTTTTTAAATTATTTACAACTAAATTTTATTGCTTTGTATGTAGTGCTGAGGATCGAACCCAGGGCCTCATGCATGTGAGGCAAGCGCTCTACCACTGAGCTACAATCCCAGCCCCTTTATTTTATTTTTTTAAATATTTATTTTTTAGTTGTAGGTGGACAGAATATCTCTATTTTATTTTTTTTTATTTATTTTTTAATGTTTATTTTTTAGTTGTAGGTGACAGAATATCTTTATTTTATTTTTATGTGGTGCTGAGGATCGAACCCAGTGCCTTATGCGTGCTAGGCGAGCACGCTACCACTGTGCCATAATCCCAGCCCCTCTATTTTATTTTTATGTGGTGCTGAGGATCGAACCCAGTGCCTCACACGCGCCAGGCAAGCACGCTACCACTGCGCCATAACCCCAGCCCCCTTTTCATTTTATTTTGAAACAGGGTCTTCCTGAGGTGCCCAGGCTGGCCTGGGACTTGTGATCCTCCTGCCACACAAGGAACACACTTGTTTACCTTGTGTGCTTTTGTTTTAAAAACAGGAGAAAGAAAAGTCTGGGTCATGTGCCCGTCTCAAGCCCCCCAGCCGCTGCCTTTGCTCTGGGCTGCGGCTGTTCCCTCCTGTTTCACAGCGAGTCTTGACCTCACAGCTGCTTGTTCCTGCACACTTGTGAAGGCTTCTTTACAACATGGCGCCCACCCTGTGCCACAGTGCCCTTTCATGTCTGCAGACCCCACTGTGACATGTCAGTGTCTGCTAGCATTTGCTCACTGGGACTTTGCGTGCAGACACACTTTCCAGCTGGTCTCTGAACCCGGCAAGCTATCTCTGCCAGCTCCTCCCTTGGTCCAACACGGGTTCCACATTTGGAGCTGGCTCTCTGTCTCTGTTTCCTGTAAATAGGAAGTTCTTTTTTTTTTTTTTTGGTACCAAGGATTGAACTCAGGGGCACTCGACCTCTGAGCCACATCCCCAGCCTTATTTTGTGTTTTATGTAGAGACAGGGTCTCACTGAGTTGCTTAGCGCCTCGCCATTGCTGAGGCTGGCTTTGATCTCGCGATTCTCCTGTCTCAGCCTCCCTAAGTGCTGGGATTACAAGCGTGAGCCCCCATGCCCAGCTGGAAGTTCATTTTGAGGGCTGGGTTACCTTTGGGACAAGAAGCCTGGTGGGTGATGGCTGGGCACTACTCTGAGAGCCCAGAGGTGGGCATGTGCCAGGCTAAGGACTTCTCACATGTCCCTGCACAGCTGGGCCCGCAGGTGCCTCAGGTGCTCTCAAGACTGAGTGGACAGGGGCTGGGGTTGTGGCGCAGTGGTAGCGTGCTCGCCTAGCATGCGTGAGGCACTGGGTTCGATCCTCAGCACCACGTAAAAATAAAAAAATAAAGATATTCTGTCTGCCTACAACTAAAAAATAAATATTTAAAAAAAAAAAAAAAAGACTGAGTGGACAGGACACCAGACACCTGCAGTGCGGTCTTGGACCTCACCTGGGGCAGCACCTGGTCAGCACATCAAGGAGCCTGGTGGGCCAGTGTGTAGCACTGGTGGCAGAGTGTCAAGCTGTTGCAGTGACATGGTGATGGAAGGGAGTGTCTCATGTCCAGGATTATTCTCTACCCCCTGCTTTGCTGGTGTATTTTTACACAGATTCTGAGTGTCTTTGTTTTGAGATAATTGCTTATGCCCTATAAATCAGTCCTCTAGATAAGGGACGCTGTTAAGAGGCACCAAAGGAGAGGGCAGTGCTACCTCTTTGAGTCTGCCCAGTGCAGGCTGTCTGTGAACACAGATCTGCTGGCAGTCTGGAATTCTGCTGTTCAACCAAGTGCTAATGTCTAGTGCCCAGCACCTGGCTGTGAGCCCCGGGTCTGGTCCTGCCTGCTGGTAACAGGAGGTTCTGATCAGTGGCACCACCTGTCCCACACCCTCCCTGTGCTTCCTGGGGCTGACTCAGCACTGCTGTTGGCCTCCAGAACCACCAGGTCATTCTTGACCCAGTTATCTGCTCTCTGGAGCAGCTCTACAGGCCCCACAGCTGTGAACTCCACCCTGGGCCTGGGTGGGTACACCTTCCTGGCCTGCTGTGGCCCCTGATAGCTTCCAGAGGGGTGGCGTCCGCTTCTGTTCCTGAGAGCCTCCTTACCCCCCTCCACCTAGTCAATGTGGGTGCAGAAGGAGCCCTGGGCAGGGGCCTGGGCCCTGGGCCTGCTGGTCCTCTTCTTAGCTGGGGAGAGCTGCTCATGCTTGAGGACGGAAGTTACCGTGTGGTGCACCCTGTTGTAACGTGGCCAGCATGTCCAGTGCTGGGCGCAGACGCTTGGCCGGCTTTGCTCGGGGCAGGCTCTAAGTGCTTTGTGTGTCTGGATTCCTGCACGTGGCCCTCATTGAGAGAGGTGCCATTGTTGTCCCTTCTTAGACAAGGACCTGCCACCCAGGGTCACACAGCAGGTGGGTGGGTGGCTGCCCTCACCACAGCCTGCTTTTCTTCACCATCCTGGCGTGGTAAGGTGGTGTGGAGCCCCTCTATGCAGCCATCCACGCAGCCCTCCCAAGAATATGGAGTGGGTGCCAACAGCCAGTGTTTTGGAGGGCACTGGAAGTTTCTGGCAGTGATGGCCGGTAGAGGCGCCTGGGGGAGAGGAATGGAGAAGGTTTCTTTCACAGTTTAAATTTTTGCTGTGCACGTTTTTTTTGTTTTTGTTTTTCTCCTCCTTGGCACTGGAGATGGAACCCAGGGACATTTAACCACTGAGCTACACCCCAGTCCTTTTTATTTTATTTTGAGACAGGGTCTTGCTAAGTTGCCGAGGCTGGCTTTGAACTGGAGATCCTTCTGCCTCAGCCTCCAGGTAGCTGGAAGGACAGGCGAGCGCCATGTGCCTTGCCCATTACTTCCTTTGCACCTGTGTGCACGTTGGGATCTGTGTGGCTTCTCCCCTGCAGGCCAACGCCGACCCTTCGGTGATCAGCTGTCTACATACCCTGTCCCGGCGCATCGCCACGGTGCTGCAGCATGAGGAGCGCCGTTGCCAGTACCTCACTCGGGAGGCCAAGCTGATCCTGGCGCTGCAGGATGAGGTGTCCACCATGGCTGACGGTGCGCAGCAGTGAGCGTGGGTCTGGGCTGGCTGGCGGCCTCTCCTGATGTGCACAGCTCCAGGTCTCCCAGCCCAGCACTGTGGGGCACTCATGGGCCCTGGGCCTTCAATGCACTGGGTGTGACTGAGGAAGAGCTCACAGCAGCCTTGTGCTACAGGGACTGTCCCCTTTTTGTAGAGGGGCTGCATGAGCATCGGGAAGGTGAGCCCGGGGCACAGGAAGACTCCCCAAGGGGCTCTCGATCATGAGCCCACCTTCCCAAATGGATGTGCCCAGGCTGACTCCCCAACTGGGAGGATTCCCTTCCCCACATGCTGCCTAGGGTCACCCTTCAGTGGCACTGGCCCTTCTGCCTGGCCCTGCTAGAGCTGTGCAAGTTGGGGAGGGATTGGTGGGAATGCCATTGGTTTCCATTCCTTGTTTTTAGCCAGACTGAAGGAGGGTTTAATGGAGCTACGCACTAACCAGTTATCAAAACCAGTGTTTGCTGGCAGGCTACTGTGTGACTTTGGTATACCCAAAGTGCTAAGCCGTGGGGGTACTTAATAACAAGCTCCACCCCTTTCCTAAGGTTAGCAGCTCATTTGGAGGATGCAGGAGGAACAGAGCTGCGGTCAGGCTCAGCCTCAGTGACTGCCATGCCCAGACTGGCAGCAAGAGCAGCCCGGACTCCATTGCATTTTCTTTTTTTTTTTTTTTTTTGGTACCGGGGATTGAACTCAGGGGCACTCGACCCCTGAGCCACATCCCCAGCCCTATTTTTTTGTGTTTTATGTAGAGACAGGGTTTCACTGAGTTGCTTAGCGCCTCGCCCTTGCTGAGGCTGGCTTTGAACTCGCGATTCTCCTGTCTCAGCCTCCCTAAGTGCTGGGATTACAAGCGT
>PVHX01017490.1:0-18563 GCA_004024805.1 Geosciurus inauris | reverse complement strand
TGCATTTTCATTCACTGTTTGAAAACTAGCTGTTGAAACTTGTGATGTAGGATGGGGCACACTGGCACACGTCCATCATCTCAGCCACTGGGGAGACTGAGGCAGGGGGATGGCAAGTTTGAGGCCAGCCTCAGCAACTTAGTGAGAGTCTGTCTCAGAATAAAACACAAAAGGGCCGAGGTGTGGCTCAGTGGTTAAGCACCCCCACGTTCAATTCTTTTTTTTTTTGGTACTGGAGATTGAACTCAGGGGCACTCGACCACTGAGCCACATCCCCAGCCCTATTTTGTGTTTTATGTAGAGACAGGGTCTCACTGAGTTGCTTAGCGCCTCGCCCTTGGTGAGGCTGGCTTTGAACTCACGATTCTCCTGTCTTAGCCTCCCTAAGTGCTGGGATTACAGGCTTGAGCCACCGCGCCCGGCTCAATTCTTGGTATCAAAAATAAGTAAGAGCTGCCTCAGCGCACGTGTGTGAGGGAGGGGCCTGGTACTGCAAGGCCAGGCTGGGGGCTCGTGTGCTCTGTGTGGGGTGGCAGGATGAGCAGCCTGTGTCCAGCTCGCAGGGATGCAGGGAGTTCCCTGGTGGTGTGAAGTGACTCGGTGGGAGTCGTCGGGCTTCTGCCAGCCGTGCTGGTTCCTTGCCGTGGACACTGAAATCCTCTGTGTTGTGATTGTTGCAGCAAATGAAGGTCCACAGTGCCCGTTCCACCACATCCTGCCCAAGTGCAAGCTGGCAAGGGACCTCAAGGAGGCGTACGACAGGTAGGCAGGTGGCATCACTGCCCTCCGCGAGCTGGGGCCATGCGCACCTGGGTCCCCGATGCTGGCACTGAGACTGTGGCAAGAGCACAGCAGGGGGCAACTGCATGGTCACTCTTGTGACAGTGACCTTGGCAGCCATTCTTAAGTGATGGCCTCTTTGCTGAGCAGCGTGCATCCAGCTGGAGCATTCGCCTCCAGACCCTCTTCAACACAAACCAGCCAGAAGCTGTGCGTGACAGCCTGCAGGTGCTCCTGCTCAGTGAGACGGTGGAGTTCGGGCCCCACTTGGATGGTGGGTTCCACTGTTGTCTCTTCACCCATGAAGACACTGGCTTGGTGGATGGAGCTGGGTGGGGCTGGCTGTGCTTGTCCCTGTTCTGGGAGTGTCTGAGGGCAGCAAGCACTGGGGCACCTGGGAAACCCCACACCATCTGACTACGTTGGTGGCTGAGCACCAGCTCTGTTAAACGTGGACTAGCATGAAGTGCACATCTTCAAGGTCATCTGTCTAACCACTGCTACCATGGCCCCGAGAAGCTCCCTAGCTCTGAAGCTGCAGCTAGATCTGTGTGCCCGGCTGCCGCCCTGCCTGGGGTTTTGCCTTCCTGCTCCTGCACCTGCAGGGCCCATATGGTGCTGGCACAGTGCCTGGCAGATGCCTGCCTGGCACAGCCTTTTTCTGCACAGCAGGGTGGGTCTGGTGCCTCTGCCTGCCCTGCAGGCAATCCTCCTCCTGTCTCCCCCTGCTCTGCTCGCCTGCCCACATTCTCCTGTCTTGTGTCTGCCTGGGTGCCCCAGGCCCTTGTGGTGCTTTGCTGCCTCCTGGTGAACCTGCCTTCTCTGTGGGTTCTCCTCCAGTGCTGTGGCTAGTGTGCAGCTGTGGTTTATGTAGGGCCCTGTGTTCTTTTTTTTGTTTTATTTCTTTGGTACTGGACATTGAACTCAGGGGCACTTGATCACTGAGCCACATCCCCAGCCCTATTTTGTGTTTTAGGTAGAGACAGAGTCTCACTGAATTGCTTAGCACCTCACTGTTGCTGAGGCTGGCTTTGAACTCACGATCCTCCTGTCTTAGCCTCCCACAGTGCTGGGGTTACAGGCGTGTGCCCTGCTCCCTGCTCCCTGTGCTCTTGGCTGCTGTGACACATGCTGCTCATTTGTCTGTGGGTGTCGTTTTGTGCTTGTGCCTTCTTGTCCCTGAGGTGGATCCTGGAAAGCATCGCGGGTGGTTGGTGTGGCCCCTTGGGGGTGTGTCCCTGATTTGCACTCCAGCCAGCAGTGTGCCAAGTGCCTCTCCCTGGATTTGCCAGGGAGCTTGGTTAATTTTTTAATTTAACTGATGGAGAGGTGGCAGGTGGTTCTGTGGTCTGCTCTGTCTTGATGCAGTTGCTAGTCTCCTCACATGTTTGAACCGTCCATCCACATTTTCATTTCTGAGTGCTGTTTGGATCCCTCACCTTTCTGTAAGGAAATGCAGGTTCCTTCTTGGACCCTGTTGGACTCGCTCTTCTGTCTCTCGGTGACCTCTGGGTGTGGATCTCCCTGTTACAGAGGACTTCAGAGCAGACTACTTCAGTCCTGGTCCCCTGCCCTGCAGAGCTCAGTGCAGCCTCAGTCCTGACCTAGAGCAGGACCTCCAAGGTCGTGGTAGTCCATGTTGTCACACTGATGCTTTCTCTGTGGCAAGAGAACGCTGTCCTCTTGTCCTGCATTGGCTGAGCTGAGGTTCCTTCCTTAGAAATCGTTGGCTTGTTCTGAGTGGGACTCTGCATGCCTCCAGCCTGGGACTGCACGCAGGAAGGCCTGCGGCTTTCCATTTCTAGAGAAAGAAGGGAAGTGGTTTTTTAGGTTTGGCTGGGGGCACTGGAACTTGCCCACCAATTGCTTGTGCAACTGCAGTGCCACAGCTCAGAGCATCAGGCGTCCTGGGCCACCTGGTGGGCACAGTTTTGAGGAGCACAGGCATTCAAGGTTCAGGTGAGGAATGCTCAGCCCTGGTGTTCTTCCCCTGGCCAGGTACCCTGTGTGCTGGAGTTCTGGCCTGAGTCCTGCCCCAGGGATACTGGGAGCTGCACTGCTCTTGCAGGAGAAATTCCTGCACCTGCGCTTGGTGCTGGCACAGCTCTGGAACTGCCTGAGAGTTCTCTGGCCTGTGGCCTGTGGCCTGTGGCCTGCCGTCCGTCCTCATCTCACCTGGTCCATGGTGGGTCTTGAGGCCCTGCCCAAAGGAGAGGCTGAGTGTAGTATCAACCAGGTAGCTGAGAACACAGCTCCTTTCTTCTGACAGTGGCCTCTGCCACATCCCAGGGAGAGATTTTCTCAGAGCAGAATTGAAAGATAAGAAGCTGTGAGGCTTAATGATATTGAGGATCTGACTGGTGCTTTTTAAAGGAATTACTCCTGAGTTGATGTTTTCATTAAAAGCTAGAGTTGTGGTGTGACTGAGGAGCCTGGTCACCCTGTCCCCTGGGACCTGGTATGCCTGTGAATCTCGGCTGGGAGTGTGGCTCCCTCAGGAGGCCACCCCTGCTGTTCCAGCATGTGTTTCCCTGTGGAGTGCCACGACCTCAGTGACCGTGTCTCCCCTGTTCATGTGCCCACTGGGTTGTGTCCCCCAGGAGGGCAGGGACATCCCTTTGGTAGCAGCCCTAGTGCTTAGCATGTGGAGGAACACTGCTCTCCCACTGTTTGTGGAAAGAACCCAGAAGAGCGGGAGGAGCAGTGATGTGGCAGGGTCCTGTGGAGTTCTCTCAGGCACGAGGGCCTGAGTGGACCTGCGAGGCCAGAGCCTGGGGACACTGTGGGGGCCTGGCCAAGCAGGTGGCACGTGGCCTTGGGCCTCACACTGCTGGCTCCCAGAGCAAGGCCAGGCTGCAGACATGAGTGCTCTGCGTCACCGTGCGCACTTCCTGTGCAGGGGCTTCTGCATGACGTTGCCAGGTGAGCTCTCGCAGAACATCTTACTCTCGGGTTGCACAGTGTCCCCCACGTGGAGCACAGCCCAACTCGAGTGTGGGGCCAGAGGACGCAGTGCTTGGATAACATCACAGGTCTCTGTCTTAGGGTAGAAACATGACCGGAAGGAGACCCGGAAGGAGACCAGGAAGTGACCTTTCAGTTATTAGCTAAAGGTTGGGAGTTGGCATCTTCTTCCAGGTGCTGAAGTGTGAAGGGGTAGCATTGGCTCGTGCATGCCTGTCTTGGGTGTGGAAGATAACATGTTCCTCTGCACAGTCACTGCACGGGATGTGGGGCGGTGGCAGGAGCATCTATCTCCCCTTGCAGACTGGGCTGGGTCCTCCTGGCAGTGTGAGAGCTGGATAAGCCTGGTGTTTTCAGCCAGATCATTAAACACCCTGAAAATAGAAGTGTAAGCTGAGCAGCAGGCCTTTTGGGATCCAGACCCAGGATCTGGTCTTTAAAACCAAGGACAAGTCGGGCACGGTGGCGCAAGCCTGTAATCCTAGCACTCTGGGAGGCTGACACAGGAGAATCGCGAGTTCAAAGCCAGCCTCAGCAACAGCGAGGCGCTAAGCAACTCAGTGAGACCCTGTCTCTACATAAAAAAAAAACACAAAATAGGGCTGGGGGTGTGGCTCAGTGGTGGAGTGCCCCTGAGTTCAATCCCTGGCACCAAAAAATAAAATAAAATAAAACCAAGGACAAACCTTTCTCTTCCCTCCTCCTGGCGTACTTCACTGAGGCTCCAGACTCCCTGGAACTGGAGGCTAAAGTCCACAGGACCTTTCCCCAGGACTGCTGCCCCCTGGTGCTGCAGAGCTTTGCCTTGGGTGTTCATGGCCATGGCACTGTGCCCCACACTGCAGAGCTTGGAACTTGTTAGTCTGGAATGAGCAGCTTCAGTTCCTGTTGCTCAGGGAGGTACAGTGGCTGCAAGTGAGCAGATGCTCAGGGGAGTGCAATTGAGTCCATGTGGAAAGTGGGGCACCGCAGCACAAGCAGGCCCCATGCCATCAGCAGGGTAAGGTGGCCAAAGCTTTCTCCCAGGCTTCCTTGCACCCACAGTGGGCACTTGTCCTGCTCTCCCCGCCCTGGCCCCTGCTCCACACGTCTGCACTCTCCTCTCCTTCACCTGTTCTGTCACTCGCCAGTGCTTCTCATGGCCGTGCAGCTTGCTCACGGTCATGGTCATCTTCCTCAGTGCTGCTGAGTGAGAGCTCCCAAGTGCAGGGCCGCAAGTGGTTCTGTCGTCTGAACCCAAGGGTGGGAGACGGTGCTTGAGCCTCAGCACCTGTCAGGTGGTTGTCAACTGCGTGAGCATTGCCGAGCTCTCTGGCAGAGCAGGAAATAGCAGTATTCGAAATGGTAGGAGCCTTGGTGTTCAATTTTGATTCCTGACCAAGAGAGTCAGCCTGAGCTACTCTGGAGACTGAGGCAGGAGGAGCCATGTTCAAGGCTACCCTGAGCAATGTGGGGACACCCTGTCTCAGAATGAGAAATGAAAAGGGCTGAGGATGTAGCTCAGGGGAAGAGTGCCCCAGGTTCAATCCCCAGTGCCACTAAAACAAAAAGAAAGAAGTAGCAGAACTTTTTGTTTTCGCCGTCTGACCACCATTGACGTGGAGGAGCCTGGCCAGTAGTTGCCACAGAGCCAGCCACTGAGCGGCCCACTGGCCCCTTGCGCCTCTCCTGTCATGTGGACACAGATCCCAACTGTTGCTCACTCAGGTTAAGCAGCTGACCTGGTCCCCTGGCAAGACTCCCAGTGTCAACTTTGATTCCTGGTCCCCTGGCAAGACTCCCAGTGTCACCTTTGATTCCTGGTCCCCTGGCAAGACTCCCAGTGTCACCTTTGATTTCTCAGGAGGCCAGGCTGTTCCTCAGGATCTGACATGAATGTTCTGCCCCACCAAGCCCTTGGCCAACGAGGGGCAGCTTTGCGAGCCTGTCTGTTCAGACACACCTGGTTAGGCTCTGGTTGTAGAGGAAGTCAAGAGCGGTGCTCTCCTCTGGGACCCTGGGTCCTCTCCCAGTCCCCGTGCCCACTTTGGTGCTGAGGATTGAATGTGGCAGAAGGGCTACCCCTGAGCTACACCCTCTGTCCTTCTTGTGTTTTATTGTGAGACAGGGCCTGACCAAGTTGCCCAGGCTGGCTTTGAACTTGTGATCCTCTGCCTTGGATTCCTGAGTTGCTGGGGTGACAGGTGTGTCCACTGTGCCTGGCTCCCCCAAATCTTTTTTTTTCATAATGTACTCCTTACTTTGAAACTTTATACCAATGTAACAGTGGCTTTCATTTTTTTTCAAAAATTTTTTGCAGTTGTATATGGACAGAATGCCTTTATTTTGTTTGTTTTTAAGAGGTGCTGAGGGGGGCTGGGGTTATGGTGCAGTGGTAGTGTGCTCACCTGGCACGCATGAGGCACTGGGTTCGATCCTCAGCACCACACAAAAATAAAATAAAGATATTCTGTCTGCCTACAACTAAAAAATAAATGTTTAAAAAAAAAGATGTCTCTAAAAAAAAAAGAAAAAAGAGGTGCTGAGGATCGAACCCAGTGCTTCACACATGCTAGACAAGCACTCTGCCACTGAGCCCCAGCCTGGTTCCCCAAATCTTGATGCTGATCAAACCCTCTTGTGTGTTCCTCCCTGAGGACCTGTGGACCAGCCTTCACTGTCTGGGCTCAGCCCCGCCTGTGGCCCCACCCTTGCACCCCGAGGAAAGGCAGGCGGGGTTGTGGGGAGCCCTGGGCTGCTTTGCAGTAAGGAGGCGGTTGGTGTTGGCCAGGACCCTGGTTGGTGGCTGGGGCCAGGGATGTGTCCTGTCTTCTCTTGTTCCTTTCCCCACTGCCTGTCCCCATTTGAGAGGCTGAAGATTTATTTTTGCATTTGAAACTGATGACCACAGTTGGCCATCCCTATGGGGAACCTGAGAGAGAAGCTTGGCTGTTGGTCTGTTGCTTGAGGCTTCAGGGACGGGACTGTAAGAATGTTCTGCAGGTGCCAGGAGGGGTTGTGGGGCTGCCTCTCCACTGGCCACCTCTGTGGATGCCAGTGTACCCCAGAGGTCCCTAGGAGCTTTGTGCATTCTGGCCCAGGGCAGGCAGAGCTCCCTGCCTCTCCTGGAGCTGCTGACCTGCCTGTCCCACACTTAGCCCAACATGGATGTCTTGGTTCACCCCTGCAGGAGCAGCAGAGCAGGTCAGAGTGACAGGAAGGCACCTCTTGGCTGCTCTCCTGGGTGGACACAGGATGGAGGGAGGCCCTGTGTCTGTGGGTGGTTTGGAGAACTGTCCTGAGCTTTGCTCCTGTTTGAGAACTGAGTTGTTCCCTAGAGGGACACGGGAGGGCCATTGGCTTTTAGCTGAGCCAGGTCAGGATGGGGCCAGGGAGCACCTTCCCCAGGGCCTGACACATCTCACCACTAGGACTTTCTAGGAGCCTTGACACCCCCTGTCCGACTCTCCTCTCCTCTTGGGACACAGGCTGCACCCTGTCTGGCAAGCCTGTGAGCCAGCACCAGGTATTCAGGCAGGCACCTCCACAGGACAGACATGCTGTGCGTGCCAGGTGGGCAGGCAGGGGGCCGGGTTGGATGCCCTGAGATGGAAGAGGCTTCCGCTAACCCCTGTAGGCTGAGTGGGCACACACAGCCCTTTTCTAGTGAGGGGTGCATGTGAATTCCTAACAAGCTTTCCGATGTGCACTGAGGTCTGAAAAGGTGCTCTCTGGCCCCTGAGGTTTTCCCTGCAGTGTCCTCCACCCAGCAGGGCAGTGTGCTGGGGCCGTGCCTGGTGTGGTGTTGTGATCTGTACATGTCCCTCAAGTGCTGCTGTGTGAGCAGTTCCGGTTCCACTCTCTGCAGCCTGTGCACATCTGGTGTGGTGCGGCTCCACATCAACAGCTGGCTGGAAGTGAGCTTCTGCCTGCCCCACAAGATCCACTATGCTGCCTCCAGCCTGATCCCCCCTGAGGCCATCGAGCGGAGCCTGAAAGCCATCCGGTGAGAGCCCTTCCCTGTGGTACCGCCTAGAGCTTAGCCTATGACTTGTTCCAGAAATTCTCTTTTCTGAGCTGGGTGTAGTGGTGCACGCCTATAATCCCTGGGACTGGGAGGCTGAGGCAGGAGGATTCCAAGTTCAAAACCAGTCTCAGCAATTTAGTGAGGCCCTAAGTAATTTAGCAAGACCCTGTCTCAAAACAACAACAACAAAAACACGCCAAACTATTTTCTGGGTGTGGTGTGATGGCAGGTAATCCCAGCTACTTGGGTGCTTAGTGAGACTCTGTCTCAAAAATTTTAAATAAATAGGGCTGGGAGTGTAGCTCAGTGGTAGAGAACCCCTGAGTTCAATCTCTAGTACCGCCAAAAAAGAAAAAAATACCGTTTTCCTCTTCTTTCCATAAAAGGCGTCAGGTAGAGCTCTGCTCTTAGTAAAACATGATTTTTTTGTCCAGTTCTGTCCAGAAATAACTCATCCCCTCTCCCCTGGGTCTTCCAGCCAGCCTGGGTGAGTGGCCTGGGTGGGCTGCGTGGCTGAGCATGGGGAGGAGCCAGGCCTAGGCCAAGGCAGATGCTATCTCCTGGTGATGTGGATCCCAGCTTCTCAACTGCATTGATTTCCTACAAGAAGAGCACTAGACCTCGTCTTCTGGCTCATGCACATGTGCGTGCACACCAAGTCCCCTGTTGCCTTGAGTATTGTCTAAATAGTAAAAAGAAGCCTGGAGCTGGGGTGTGACTGTGGTGGAGCACTTGCCTAGCCTGTGCGAGAACCTAGGTTTGATCCCCAAACAAAAGAAAGGAGGTTTTAGCAGAAACCTGGTGTGCTAAGGTGTAGCTCTGTGGTAGAATGTGCCTTGTACGCAGTCCCAGCACCGCAAACAAAAAGCAAAAAGAAAAAAAGAAAAGAAATCTGGGTGCATTCCTGAACATTTGGAAGCAACAGAAAGCAAAGCCGGGCGCGGTGGCACAAGCCTGTAATCCCAGCACTTAGGGAGGCTGAGACGGGAGGATCGCGAGTTCAAAGCCAGCCTCAGCAATGGCGAGGCGCTAAGCAACTCAGTGAGACCCTGTCTCTACATAAAACACAAAATAGGGCTGCGGATGTGGCTCAGTGGTGGAGTGCCTCTGAGTTCAATCCCCAGTACCCAAAAAAAAGAAAGCAAAGTACTCCTGGACCCCTGTCAGTGCCCTGAGTGATGCCTTCCCTCCAGTCTCTTGCTAAACATATTTTTAGGTAGTTCATAGTCTGAGAGGATTTTGCTTTTCCCATGTTTAGACCATTTAGGAAAGATTCTTTGATTGATTCAATCAACAAACCTATGCTGGGCACTGAGAGATGGAGTGTGGAGTCCAGTGTTGAGGCCCACCTCAGTTTTGCTCTAATCTGTTTTCTCCTAAGGGCAGCAGTGATCCTTGCAGATTTTTTACGAAGGCACCCAGACACTGCTGCCCTTCTCTTTGACCCCTCCCTCGCCCCTGCATTCCACAGTGCAGTGTGCTCTGGGTGCCTGCCTGGTGCAGGGCCCTGGGATGCACAGGCCCGCTGACGAGACTCTGCTTTTCAGCCCCTACCATGCCTTGCTGCTGCTCAGTGATGAGAAGTCCCTGCTGGGCGAGCTCCCCGTGGACTGTTCCCCGGCTCTGGTGCGGGTGATCAAGACCACATCTGCTGTGAAGAACCTGCAGCAGCTAGCCCAGGATGCTGACCTGGCTTTGCTGCAGGTAGGGCCTGGGGGACTTGGATTGCATGCAGAGCAGGCAGCCCCTGGGTGGTGGTGGAGGCACCAGGAAAGCAGGTTGGTGCCCGTGCTGCATCCCAGGCTCGCTGTCCAGCTGAGAGCTACGTGTGACATGCCCTGACCAGGCTAGTTCCTGAGATGGATTGAAGTTCTGATGTCTCTAGGTGTCAGGAGCAAGGGAGGCGAGCTATGGGAGGCAGGAGGGAGGAACTCCCAGCGCTGGGCAGAGGCCTGGAGGATGGGACCCAGGGCTGGCTCTGCGGGGGAGGTGGTGCATGGTGCACCAGCGAGCCCAGGGAAGTCTCCCGGAGGCACGGGAGCAAGCCTGTGGGACGTGAGGGCAGGAGCTCGCACATGTGCCTGCCACGTGCAGAGCCAGGGCCTGAGCTGTGGCCTTCATGCTCTGTGTGTGCTGCCTCTTTGTATGAGATACCATCTTCTTGCTGGGCTGTGTGCACTCTGATGGAGGAACCCTCAGCCTTGGCCAGGGCAGATGTGGTTGGACTTGCGGGGAGCACAAGAAGAAGCTGGCAGCCAACGGTCCAGCTGCTGATGGGACGACCTGGGCCAGGGCCGTGGGTGCCATCCAGGTGACAAGCCTGAGGACATGACCAGGAGTGCCTGTGGATGGCCCAGTGTCTGGTGGTGGTGTGCACCACATGGCCACCAGGGGGCAGCAGAGGCCAAGGCTGGGTCACTTGGGCCCCGTTGGCCTGGGTTCCCAGCTCAGTTGGGGCCTGTGAAGCTGGTGACCTTTGCTGCTTAGGCTGTACTGACTTTCTGTCCGTTTTTTCCCAAAGCAGCATTTCAGGTTCTCTTTCGATGTGAGTCTGGGTGTGCTCTGTGTGCCCCAGTCTTCACCTGCTCTGCTAGAGCACGCACTGGAGTCTGGCTTTGGGTTTCACTCTGGCTCCTGGACTGGACAGGACCCAGTGAGGACCGCATCCTGCTTGCCCATGTGGCCTCCTCACCATTCCCACACCTGCAGGACAATGGCCAGTGTGGGGATGGCTGAGTGTTGGTGTACCCTGTTGTGAATGCCAAGAGGAGCCGGCCCTGGGTCTTCACTGTGCTGAGCCTGTGCCTTCCCATGCTTGTTGCTGCGGTGGGGCTGTGTGGAAGCCCTGAGGCCAGCTCTGGTGACTCACCCTGCCAGCCTTTGAGCTGGGCACTGTGCCCCCAGGTTGCACTAGCCCTGTGGGGAGCATCTTCCTCAGACGGGAACGTTATAGGATGATTTAACATCACTCATGCTCTGTCTTAGAGCAAATAGCATTCAATTTATTTATGGTAAAATCAGTATATTCTTACTCAGTGGGGCATGGTGGCCACAACTGTAACCTCAGAGATGTGAGAGACTAAGGTTGGAGAATTCCAAGTTCGAGGCCAGCTTGGGCAACTTAAAGAGACTATCTCAAAATAAAAAATAAAAAGGACTGAGGATGTTGCTCAGTGGTAAAGCACCCCTGGGTTTAATCCCCAGTGCCAATAAATAAATAAATGAATAAATAAATAGATTAATATATTCTCTTTTGAAAATTGAAATGTTACAGAAATTATAGGCAGAAAGAGGAAGTCCCTATTATCTCATATTCTAGAACTTATAGATCCTTCTAGTTTTTATGTAAGTGCATTATTTTTTGTTTTTATTTTCTGTGATGGGGTCTGTACGTATTGCCCAAGGTCTTGAACTCCTGGGCTCAAAGGGTCCTCCTGTTTTGGCTTCCTGAGTAGCTGGAACTGTAGGCGCATGCCACTGTGCCCAGCAAAAAAGCACATGATTTTGGAATAAAATTAGGGTCACATTATGTTATTTGTCTTTTGCAGTACTGGGAATTGAACCCTACCACTAAGCCAACTCCCAGCCCCCCCTTTTTTTATTTTTTATTTTTTATTTTTTTTAAATTTTTTTTAGTTGTTGATGGATCTTTATTTTATTCATTTATTATTTATATGTGGTGCTGAGGATCGAACCCAGTGCCTCACGCATGCTAGGCAAGCGCTCTACCACTGAGCCACAACCCCAGCCCCCCCCCCTTTTTTTAAAAAAAATATTTATTTACTTTTTTAGTTGTAGGCAGACAGAATATCTTTATTTTATTTTTATGTGGTGCTGAGGATTGAACCCAGTGCCTCATGCGTTCTAGGCGAGCACGCTGCCACTGCGCCACAATCCCAGCCCACCTTTTTTTTTTTAAATTTTGAAACGGGGCCTCACTATGTTGCCCAGGCTGGCCTTGAACTTGTGATCCTCCTGCCTCTGCCTTCGCCTCCTGAGTGTATGTTCCTTACGATTGGCTAGATTTTGACCCTCACAGGTCTACATCCTAACCCCAGGACGTGTGGGTGTGGCCTTTTGTGGGACTATGCAGATGTTAGAATGCTTAGGACCTTGAGATGGGAGGATTTTCCTGGTGGACTCTAAATGTAATCACAAGGACCCTATTAAGCAGGAGGCAGAGTGACCATGGAGCCACTGGCCGAGGGGTGCTAGCAGCTAGAGGACACAAGGGCAGGTTCCCCCCTGGAGTCCAGAGGGAGCGCTGCGGGGCTCCTGCCCTCTGACTTCTAGCCTCCAGCGCGGTGCTTGGACTGCTTGTGGAGATGGTCTTGAAGAAGCAGGGACCAGCCAGCTGCTGCAGGCAGAGCACCGGCCGGAGACAGGGAAGACGGGCGGCTTTGCACTTGACCTGCTGTTCCCTGTGTGGGTGCCCCTGGGCGTCCCGTTTGCTGAGCTGAGTAGGTGTGTCCCCTGCAGCACAGCAGGCCCACCTGCCCTGAGGGCAGAGTGATGTCCAGGGAGACAGTCAGGAGCACAGCTGTTGCTCTCACACCTGGCCTCCTATGTGACGCTGGGGTGCTGGAGGTTCCTGGAGAGCACTCCTGATGTCTGAGGGCCCAGAAGGACAGTATGGCAGGATGTGCCCTGGGGGAAGGTAGGGCCTACAGGGACACATCTGGGGCCTTTGGGTGTGCAGGGGTGTTAGGCCAGTGACTCCACATTTGCTCTTTCTTGGGGAACAGTGCTGGGGTCCTGGTGGGTGAGGGTAGGGCCGCACCTCTGCTGGGACACCCAGCCAAGTCCCCTGCCTCGCTGGGTGCATGCTGAGCTTCCCAGTATCCAAATGTCCCTGTGCTGTTGGGTTTGCCACCTGGGCCTGATGGCACTGTTCCTCAGTGAGAGCACAGCTGCGCAGGGCACAGCCAGGAAGTGGCAGCGCCGGACAGTGCAGGCAGCAGTGACGGAAAGGCTCTGGGCCCAGGGGACACTGTGTGTTGGGGGTGCCGAGTCAGGGAAGGGGCTCCAGGTGCAGGGGCCACAAGGTCTGTGCTGCATGAGCTTTGGACCAGCTTCTCCAGAGCAGGAAGACTGTGGCTTCCTAGGCCCAGTCCACCGCCATCTGTGGCCTGCAGGTGTTCCAGCTGGCAGCTCACCTGGTGTACTGGGGCAAGGCTGTCGTCATCTACCCGCTGTGTGAGAACAACGTCTACGTGCTGTCTCCCAACGCCAGCGTGTGTCTGTGAGTACCACCAAAGCCCATGGCGGGGACTGTGAGCCCATTCAGCCCTTCTGGGGATGCTCCCTGGGGTGGCCAGGTTCCAGGGGCACTGGAGGCCCCGAGGCTGGGCTCCCACTTGCACCCAGTGACTGACTTCAGCTGTGCCCATCCTGATTCTGGTGTGGCTGGCCCAGCCTGCATCAGGGCCACTTCCTCCTGAGATCAGGGAGGGGTTCGGGGGAGCCTGTGCCTGTGGCTTCTGCTACCCCTTAAGGGAAATTGCCAGGACTCTGTCCACCTGAAGGCTTGTCCAGCTCTGCCGGGTCACCTCACACCCATTCTGTGCTCATCACGACATTCTGGCCCACCCAGCACAGAGACTGCCTGCTGCCCACTGAGAGCCTGTGATGAGGGTGCTGCCCATGGGTCTGCTGTGCCCACCACTGGCCTCGCCTGTCCCCAGGTACTCCCCGTTGGCTGAGCAGTTCTCGCGCCAGTTCCCATCCTACGACCTGCCGTCCATCCTTGCCAAGTTCTCCTTGCCCGTCTCCTTGTCGGAGTTCCGGAACCCCCTGGCGCCCCCTGCACAGGAGGTGAGTCGTCCAGCCGCAGGAGCTGCAGAGCCTCAGTGCTGCCGCCCTTCTGCCTTGTTTGGGGGGGCTTGCTGTTGCAGGTGCCACGTGGCAGGTGGGCACTGGCCGTTGTGCTGCCTCTGTGCCTGGGGTGCCCACAGATGGAGGGGGCCCCACCCTCCAGGAGAGCTGGGCCTTCGCCTGCTTCCCTGGGCGTTCAGGGGCCCCAGGTCTGTGTGAACCCTGTGGCCCCTGGGCCTGGAGTCTTCTCATCCAAGGGTCCTGGGCTGGGTGTGGGGAGGCCTGCTGATGTGGAAGATGGTGTGTGGCTTCCTCCATGGGCTGTAGGGTGTCCCTTCACTGGTCACATGGGATGGGACAGGTGTCAGACAGGTGGGGTGTTCTCAAGACTTTCTCTCCAGAAGCCAAGTACTTGTTTTAGTCAGCTCCAGACCTACCAGGCAAAGCCTGTTCCCTCCTCAAACTGTGAAAGAGAGTAAGGCCCTGGTTTTCAGCTCATTGAGACGTGCAGCGCAACGGCTCCAAAGCCGTCCTTCGTGGAGCTGATGGCCAGGAGCCCCTCCAGGTCCCTCCAGGCAAGCTGGCCGCTCTGCGTGTGCAACCTGCCTCCTCCGTGCTGGGGTCCCTGGAGGGGCTGGCAGTGCCCCACCCAGCACAGGCTTCCCAGTGTCAGGTAGTAGGGTGGGTTTGCAGGCCACTCCCTGTGGCCGGGCTCGGATGGAACCAGGCTTGGTTCCGTCTTGTCTCTGGGACGCGTGGTCTAGCGCTTATGAAACCCTTTGCTCCTCTGTCTGTCTTTTCAACACTGGGGATTGCACCGGTGCTCCTCCACTGAGCTACACCACTAGCCCTTTTTATTTTTTGAGACAGGGTCTTGATGAGTTGCCCAGGCTGGCCTTCAACTTGTGATCCTCCCACCTCAGCTTCTGAGGTATTATGAGTCTGTACCACCATACCTGGCCCTTCCTCCCTTCCTTTCTTTTTTTTTTTGGTACTGGGGATTGAACTCAGGGGCACTCGACCACTGAGCCACACCTCCAGCCCTATTTTGTGTTTTATGTAGAGACAGGGTCTCACTGAGTTGCTTAGTGCCTCGTCCTTGCTGAGGCTGGCTTTGAACTCGGGATCCTCCTGTCTCAGCCTCCCAAAGTGCTGGGATTACAGGCATGTGGCACCGCGCCCGGCTGAGTTTTGCTTTTTTTTCCTAAAGGATTAGTACATACTTCTCCCATTCCCCTCCCTCGTAACCCCGCCCTACCCCAGGTGACCTTGGTCAGCAATTCCTTGTAGATCCTCAAGGAAGAGGATGTCCACACACCCTTGCTCTGTGTCTGGGAGGGGCTTTGTCCCAGCGGGGCTCCACCTGCACAAGGTACACTGCTGGTTCAGGCCTGGCCACAGAGGGCCTGGCCTGGACATGCTGCATGGTAAGAGGGGCACTGGCTTCCCTCTGGGTCTGCTTGCGTGCAGACTCTCAGGAGTATCCAGGGAAAGCACTTTCTGCCCACAGCCTCTTTCCAAACAGTGTCTGGGCTTGCCCAGGGGTGGACTGGCTCACTAGGTCCAGCAGCAGGGCCTAGTTGTCTGAGGGTCAGGGAGGCAGCACAGAGTAGTTTTAGGGGGGTCTGGTCAGACAAGGGAGGGCTGCACCCCAGGTCCTGCTCCTGTGGCAGCCTGTAGGGCAGCCTAGGCCTGTGGTAGAGCCAGTTTGCTGTGACCCGGGAGCTCTCCTGGTCCCTCTGCCTTCCCTGGGGCAAGCTGGCATTGCAGAGCTGGCCAGCAGCTATGGGCTCTTTCTCTGAGGTGAGGGGCATTCCTGCAAGAACTCAGCACTAGAGTGCTGAGCTGTCGGGGGCCATGACCATGGAAGGGGTTGGCACTGGGACGGGGAACCGGCCTTACCCACTGCCTGCCCGCAGACCCAGCTCATCCAGATGGTGGTGTGGATGCTGCAGCACCGGCTTCTCATCCAGCTGCACACCTATGTCTGCCTGATGGCCTCCCCCAGTGAGGAGGAGCCCCGCCTACGGGAGGAGGACGTCCCCTTCACTGCCCGGGTTGGCGGCCGCAGCCTCAGCACACCCAACGCCTTAAGCTTTGGCTCTCCAAGTAGGGCTCTCCCCACCCTGGTCATCTGTCCAGCACTGGGGGAGACAGGGGTGGCAGCTAGGAAGCCTGACAGGTACCTCACATGGCTGCACACGGGAGCCCGCCTTCATGTCTCCTATGGGACCCCTTTGTTGCCTCCTCTGCCCACCATGACTGTCCTTGGCCTCTCTAGCAGGGGCTTGCTGGCCAGGAGCAGCCCCAGCCTGGGATCAGAGCAGGATTTCATATCCCCAGGACAGCTGAAGCCCTTGTGCCTGAGGGCCACGAGGAGACTCAGTCATGGTCACTTTTGGGAAGAGCCCTAAAGGTGGCCATCCATTGCCAAGTTCTGGGCCCCAGGTTTGGGGCAAGGGGCTGGAAGGCTTTGGAAGGGCTCCTCTGGCTGAGGTCAAGTGTTGGGCTGTGGGCTCCATGCGAGGACCTTGCCCGTACAGTTACTCCATCTTCCAAGCTGTGTGAGCGGGCAGGATGCCCAGGCATGCCTGAGGACGCAGGGGATATGCTGTGGACCTGTTCAAGGCCCGTGGGGCTGCTCCCACATTCTAGGTTGGACCCACCAGGGAGAATGTTACACCTAGGGGATGGGGTGGCAGCCAAGTTTCTGGGTGGGCCAGCTGGGGGATCAGAAGGGGCCCCGTGTGTCCCTTACTGCTCCCCTGGCATCCTGGAATCCACCCTGACCTGTACTGCCTACAGCCAGCAGTGATGACATGACCCTCACCAGCCCCAGTATGGACAACTCCAGTGCAGAGCTGCTCCCCAGCGGGGACTCACCCCTGAACAAGCGGATGACGGAGAGCCTGCTGGCCAGCCTGTCAGAGCATGAGCGGGCGGCCATCCTTAGCGTACCCGCTGCCCAGAACCCCGAGGATCTGCGCATGTTTGCCAGGTGGGGGCTGGTGGCTGGGTGGAGCTGTACACAAAGTGGAAGGGGCATACCCAACATGACCACATGTGCCAGGGAGAGATGGCACCTTGGCACTGTCACTGAGGTCTGGGGCTTACGTGCCTGTCTTGGGAGTCTCCCCTGCAAGTTCCTACTGTGTGGGACTTGGCAGAGATTTTCCCAGGACCCCTGCATCTTGGAGGCCTGACAGCCTGCCCCCAACCCTGACTGGTGTGTGGTTTCCTGGGAGAGGTAAGGTTGCAGACCCTGGGAAGGACTGTCCGCAGCGCCCCTGCACTAGGGTGCAGCCTTCAGCGGCTCTGGATGTAGGCAGTGGTGCTTCCTGGCAAGACCACTTCATGCCCACTGCCCGTTGCTGGAGACTCCAGTGGGCGTCAGGTCCAGGATACTGAACTGACTCTACCAGTGGTGGTCGGACAGAGGGCTTTGGGGTGCTGGCCTTGTCTCAGCTAGTGCCACCCTCCCCAGGCTCCTCCACTACTTCCGCGGCCGCCACCACCTGGAGGAGATCATGTACAACGAGAACACTAGGCGCTCCCAGCTGCTCATGCTCTTCGACAAGTTCCGCACCGTGCTGGTGGTGACCACCCACGAGGACCCTGTCATCGCCGTCTTCCAGGCCCTGCTCACATGAGTCAGGCAGGGGATGGGTGTGAGGGTGGGCCCTGCGCCCTGGCCTGACCAGAGGCCTACAGAGCCCTTGTCCTTCTCCTTAGTCTCATGCAGCAGCAGCTGCAGGGCCACCACCTCTGCGCTCCTCACTCACCTGGTGCTTGCAAAGGCCTTACTGTCCCCAAGCTGAAGGGGCCTGCCAGACTTGCATCTGGTGAGGACTGTCCTTACACATGCACACAGGCTGTTTCTGACCCTTGTCCCAGCCCTGGCCATACTCGTGGGACCTGGCCCCACTTTGTGTGGCTGGCTATCCTGAGGGTGTACCCATCCTGCCCCTCTGATGGCTGTCAGCGTGTGTGGCCCCCTCACCCAGCACTGCGTCCCACCCAGATTGCTGGGATCCTCTCCTGGCCCCACCCTTGTGGTGGGTGACAGTTCCACTTCCTGCCAGAACCCTGCCCCAGAATGTGCACACCCTGTGGTTCTGCCCATTCACCCTCACTCTGAAGGACTGGCTTTAGGCATGTGATGATCGGCCAGGGGCTCTGCAAAGACAAACAGCTTCCTAGAAGCAAAGCATTTATTTGGTTTTTAAAGAATTAAAAAGCCTGAGTGGTCTCTCTGCTCAGGCCTGTGTGTGCTGTTCAGCTGCTCTGTCCACCACACTCACCCACGGGCTGCCCTGGAAGTAGAAGCGCAGAGGCTTCTGGGCCCATTCCCCTGCACAGCCAATGCCTATACGGGCTGCTGCCACCACGGCTGGCCTACTGGGCCCTGGTAGACCGTGCTCTAGCCACACAGCCTCATCCTGGGCCAGGTCCCGCTGGTCAAAGCTCTTGTCAATAGCCAGGGCCTGGCACAGCTTGGAGGGGCCGTTACAGAGCTCACGGTCCTTGAGGGTCCGACTAAGGGTGCCTTTCCGGAGGTTGCTGCGAAGCTGGCGCATAGTCTCCAGGCCCCCAAGGGGCTCAAGTGCTCGCAGTAGGACACAAGCGCCATCCCCTGTTGGACAGACAGATGGACAGTTTGGAAGCAAGGCCTCCCGGGCCTCTGTTGCCCCACTCTAGTGCACCTCCAGTGCCAGTGCTGGCTGGCTGCGCGCTGCCTCAGTCTGCATGTCCCTGTGCCCACACACCTCTGCCCGGCTTCTCTCCTGCACACCTGCATCCACAAGACAGCTCTGCCTTCTGTAGGGACCCCCAGTGTCACTACATGGCCAGGGAGACCTCACATGGTGGAGCCGGGCGCGGTGGGGCAAGCCTGTAATCCCAGCACTTAGGGAGGCTGAGACAGGAGGATCACGAGTTCAAAGCCAGCCTCAGCAACGGCGAGGCGCTAAGCAACTCAGTGAGACCCTGTCTCTACATA